>JBDJHY010000049.1:7124184-7137633 GCA_039654485.1 Withania somnifera | reverse complement strand
ATTCTTGGAACTCTCTGATTTTGCTTATTTACTAACTTAAGCATCGGAGAACTACCCCGGGGACCACCCTGGGCTTTGATTTGCAGGTAATAGTGGTGGTTATCATATACCAGACGGAGCATCACACGTTGGGAGCTTGATAAGGTTTTTTGTGACCTATCACTCATGAATCCATTTTAGTTCATTACCAAGCAATAAGCACCTGATATACAGCTTGGGACCTTATCTGTTGCATGATGGATGGATTCAACAATTAATCTACTTATACAAAAGCATACAAGGTGGGAAGTCCAGTGTGATGCATGCATTTACTGCGAAATGTGAATAGGAATAACATGCTAACCTACTTCATACACAGAGTTACCTTACACAGTAGCTGGCACCACCAGCTATTCTTCTTCCGCTTCCTCAAATTTGGCATTGCACGAAGAAATACTGAACTGGACATGTAATCATTGCTCTCCATATTTTCTTGGTGTGGTGATACCTTGTGATAAGTAATAGTTGTTATGCTTAAATCATGCTCAATTTCAGATGGACCTATCCCTGCATCACATCGCTTCTCGGAGGGGTTAGAAACCAATCGATTTGAAGCATTACCACAATTCTCATACTCCCAAAGGTTGAGAAGAATTATAAATATCAGAACACTCAACTAATAAGATATGCTATAAGTATTTATCTCATGCTCCATAACTCTATCATTTTCCTCTAAGCAAAATCCACCCCCCATTTTAAGGTTCTCCTTAGACGAAAGATCCCCAGGAACAGGATCATGAGTTTCATCAAAACTTGGCTGAAGAGTAGATTCCATCTCTGCCCTATTTGTATCGACACCAGGACTTTTTTCAAGGTTTGAAAGTTCCTGTGGGCAGTAATCATTACTTGCATCATTCTCATTCATCTTACTAGCAGAAGGATAACGTTCAGCTATGCCTGCATCTGCTCCTGATAATCTCCTTTTCTAACTTTTCAGTACTAGAATTTCCATCAGCTTTGTCGGACTCATCATCTCTCATCTCACTGCAATTTACTATTTTTCGTTGGCGCTCCGACTAAAATTTCAATTAGAATGAAATGAGAAAAAATATCAAAAAGTCATGAACTGGGAATGTCTCAAGTAAATCAAACAGAAATTGATAATCGAGAAAAAGCTCCTCCCCTGAACATTGAATATGTACAAAGTGATAATTACTGTCATTTTGTTTAAAAGTACGTGGATTTTGTTCATAATACGTGCATCTACTGACAATGACCTACGAAAAGAATGTTGACATTGGTAAATAATTATTAAAAATAAGAATGTTACGTTGCAAATTCTAGAGATTCCAAACGAATCGAGAATTTAAGACAACATGCAACCAAACCATGTCATCAACAATTTTCACATGCAGTATGAACCAAGAGTAATATTTCCCATCACATGTAACAAGATATTATGGACACCATAAAAATAGGACTTGCAGAAATAAAATATCATAAATGTAAACATAGGACTTCCAGAAGCGGATTTAAAAGTATTATGGAATAATTTCAACTCTAATTCTTTTTGGATAGGAACTCAGTAGAGGTTAGGGGAAACTAACAAGGCAAAGGTGACTTGAATTAGCAATGAATATCTTCCCTAAATTATCACAAAATATAGCATTTCAATGGGCTCTCAAAAGATATTGTTAATGTCTATAAATTTCACTCAATAAGGTGTAGTCATTAAAAGTTAAAATACAATTAGTATTGCAGGAAAAGGACTTACTCTTCTTGCTTGATTTGGCTTTTCAAGCTTCTGAATTTGTGATGGTTGCTCTTTATCTTTTTCCCCCACTGAGCTTGTTTTGGAGGACCTGGAACAGGCCTTTTTACTTGCCTTCTGCACAGATAGAACTGTTTCTTTCTGCCCTCCTATACTACCACTTGATTTCTTACTAGTGTTCCGCTTGCTTCCTGCTCCTTCTGGTGGTTCCAAATGTTCCGGCTACTGATGCTCTCCTTTCCTTTTTCTTGACTGCTTTCCAACTGATCTTTTTTAGTTTGCCTTCTCATAATCAGCATCAGCGGACTCTATTCCCCTCAGAGGGTCCTCTATCTTTTCCTCATTCATATTATTAGATTTTACTCCTTTTTTTTTACAGCTTCCAGGATCATCTTATACATTTCCATCCATTGCTCCTCTTTTTTTACAGCTTCCAGGAGCATCTTATACGTTTCCATCCACTAAATCACTGGATTTATTCCCTTTCATATATTTAACAGCCTTCTTTATCCTCTTGCTATCATTTTTTACAAATCTCTCATTGAAAGAATAGAAGGCCTCCAGTCGAAGTTGTGTCTACATCAAGTAAACAAAGGAACAGTGAGAGAAGGTCTGCATCAGCTTCTTCTTTCTCCAAACAGGCAAATTACCACAAAATGATGAATATAGTAAGTGCAGAGCATTCAAAAACAATATGAAGGTGATGCGCTGATATGTTTCTTATATATAAGCCATTCCTTTATTTTATTTTTTTAGAAAGATATAAAACAGTCCTTTATTGCGTAAGAAACATGCAAATTGACATGGTTAATGAGTATATCCATTCTTTTAAAATTTGGAAAAGGATCTCAACCTCATGTTTGTTGTACTCCTTCAGGACCGGTACTAGCAATTCATCCACCTTCTGGTTGCTCCAGCCGAATTTCTCCCAACAAGCTCTGGAACATACAAGTGCTCATTTAGAGTAATATAGAAATCTGCAATCCTCATTAGACCTTTCGAAGAAGAAAATTGTGTACAACTCACTTGCGAAGAACAGAAACATCAGGCTTCCCCCATGGGAAAGGCTCTGTTGACTTGTCAACTTGCGGAGACGTATATGCTGAAATTACAGCATTACTTGGAAATGAAGGAGGAATGTGCCAGTTTTTACTAATATTTCTCTGTGAATATGGTCCCAATATAAAGAAAATGAGATCATGGTCTTGAATCAAATAGACAATAGATTTGAAGCAAAAAGGTACAATTCGCTTACATGTTTATTCATGAAAATCTGCTTCAACTTTTCAGCTCTGTCCTCAGACTTGTGGACATTTTCATCAGAAGCGTTATTGCCTTCCAGTTTGCTGGTTGAGCAACTCATATCAGGATCACCAACTTTACACCCTTTCTTCCTAGAGCTGGTACCCACCTGTGCTTCTAGCCCTAGAATGGATGGATCTGACGACTCCAACCACTCACGAAATTTCTGAAGACCGTCTTCCTCAGGAAATGCATTTACAACTTCAATGGCATTAACTATACCAATCCCACTGCAAGATGAAAATAAGAATGGATGTCTTCTGCATGTCTCAGACAAACTAAGATGCTTCACATAGAAGAACTATACTATCAATTGCCCCTAATGAGAGAACATGCAAACAAGACTAATTGTCAGAGTCAACAAAAAAGGCAGACACCTGGTTAGCAGGATATAACACTTTGTAAAAGAGCCACAGCGACATGATTACCTCACTCTTTCAGTATAATCGCTCCCAAGGAGCAATGCAATACGAATTATCTTTTCTCTATTCAACCCAAGCTCATTCTCCACATCCTAATAAAAAACAGATATATGGTCAACCACAGCACTATAAACGAAAGGAGATTAGTGTTCTCTAAGAAATGAAACATTATCCCCGTAGTGTGCCACCAACCTCAAAACTTCTCTTTTTTCCTCACTCCTTTTTTTTCTTTGCGAAGGGTGAGGTGGGAAGTGGCAGTGATAGTGATCACAGAAAAGAAAAACAATTCCTACTACTACAGGCACATCATTTAACCATTGCAGTGGAGGCAAGTAAAATTGATATTTTATTTTTTTTGGTTAAAAAATGACCTGAACAAAGTGTAGCTGTAGAAACCTAGTAGCAGAAAGACAAACTTAAGGGACAGAAGAGTTTCCAAAACACAGGTGAATTGATGATGAACTTTCATAAAGTATGTCTCCACATATTTGCGATCATCAAATATATTCTTGTATACACTTCGAGCATCAAACAAGAACACATCAGAGTCATCAATAACCACACCATCAACAAGATCCGTAAGTTCCATGTAAGCACATTGGGCTTCAACTTCAACTGGAGCTATGATATATGGCAAGCCAAACATTTGAGGCAACTCCTAACACAGAGAAATGTATAAATCAAATGAATTGAATTAATTGAAATACCATGTCACCACAAAACATTAGGGAAAAGGAATCTAGGACATCAACGACAATGATGACTCCGGGCCAGTAATCTGGAGCAGGAAATAGAAAAGGTATCTTTTTGCTAAGAAAGGATATATCTATAATCCATTATATAAGCCTAAACCCTTAAGCATGCAGGCTTCTATTTCTTCCAAGTACATAAGGTCGCAAAGCAAGAAACAATCACATGTGTTCGGATGCATAGTTGATAAACTAACCAGGATACACCAATTAATTATGCGATTTAAAATAGATGAGATACTCTAATAAAAATCATGATCTTAGCCTAGAAGAATTACATCCAAAAATACATGATCTTAGCATAGAATCGTACATCCGAAGAGTTCATGCAAAATATCATTGGGATAGAACAGGCTGCATGGCATGACAATAGCAAAACTGAACTGGTATCACTAAGGATCAACTTGTAATCACACCGCCTAGCACATTCCAGAAAATTGAAGGAAACTAAATAAAATGGCCAAGGACCCAAACCAAATCCCTACTCACTAGTGTCAAAACAACTTCCAACTAATAAGATTTAATATTTGGAAATAAAGTATGTTTAGAATTGCACGATAGAAATACAAAATCATCTAAAACCCACCAAGCTAACAGATTGTAATGACCTTTACGGTCATTTAGGTGTTTTACGTATTACCTTGTGTTCTAGAACTTTTCAGTAGTTGTCACAGGTCATATATTACTTGTTGGGACCGATAGTCCGACTCCCTGGCAGTTCGGTTGAGATTTATATCATTTTGTCTGTTTTAGAGCCTAAACTTAGGTGTTAGTTGACTATAGTCAATTTTTCTTCAAGACGAGCTCGGAATCAAATTCTGACGGTTCCGTTAGCTCCGAAATACCGAGTTTGGTCAGGAAGGCCTTTAGTTCGTGTTCTGGGGCCTTTGTTTTGAGTTAGAGTTAATTTGTGAAAATTCAGTTCATTAAGAGTTAAGAATTGGCCCGAAGTTAGTGCGTGGTGATCGGACTGTCGGAATGGGATTTTAATGCTTCCAACAGCTTCGAAATGCTGACTTTAGGATAATTGGGAGTTGGTGCACTTCCCGGAATACTCGGTGTCGTTTCGAGTGCCTTGGTGGCTTAGTGTGATTTTGGTTTGGTTTGGGGGTCCTTTTCACTCAAACGACCTTCGTTGGTCGTTTCATCGATTCTGTTGAATTCGAAAGATGCTTTTCACTCAAAATGCATATTTGGTTTGTTGTTGGACTTCGTTTTGATTCCGTGCTTACGCTTGGGAATTTTGTAGTTGCAGTTTCAGGTACCCAGTGTAATTGCGCTGCTCCACGCAATTGCGGTAATGTTTCTGTTCCCTTTATTTAGCACAATCACGCCTGTGATGTGCGATCGCGGTAATTGTCCACATTTTCCCCCTTAGTGCAATCGTGCTCTCTTAGCGCGATTACGCCCCTCCAGTTTTCCCCTTATTTAGCGCGATCGCGCCTCATCGCGGTCAGTTAAATGACAGCAACACCTCGTTATTTCAGTCATTCACCCCAACTGTTTCTCACTCCTTCTCTCTAAGAGAAAAATCCTTTAAAGCTCCATCAAGGTGGTGCAGAGGAGCTCTTGGGGAAGGTTAGCCTTGGTTCCCTACACTTGGTAAGTGTTTCTCTTCCCAAAGTCTCATGGAAATGGTGAAATTTCACCATTAATGACCTCAGTTGAAGTTCTATCTTTTTTTCCTAAATTCTCAGTTGATCTCGAGTAATTTCTGGTGCATTGCCTTTACCTTCACTGCATGAGCAAGTTGCATTCAATTCCTGTGCTATTCAAGGTCGATTGCTATCAGTCGAGTTGATATTTGGGACTTGCAGCGCACTAATTGTCGGACAACAGGTAGGCTCCATGGGTTTTTCTCTGGGCGTATAACTTTCATAATTGCACTGAATAACATTTGTGAGTTGGGTTTTCTAGGTTATTACCGTGTACTTGGACCGCTTCATCTCCCCCTTCCCGTCTTTTCCCAGATTGATATTAGGTGTAATACGACGCTTGTGACCTAGTACTAGCCTCGTGATAGCTGTAGCGTGACTCTGAAAGTAGTAGAACGCTGATGCGTGGGTTGAATTTTAGGTTTTGCGCTAGGGTTTGGGCTAGTGTATTGTGTTGTTAGGTGTAGCTTAGTTGAGCCTGTGTAGGCTATAAATTAGTTGTATATATTGTTATATTGTTGTATTGTTGCATTCATACTACAAGAAAGCCAGGGGCTCCATCCTAAGAGTGCATTTGGGGCTAGGGCATGTATCACCATTTACCGCATGACTATAGAGTCGTGGAGGGTTGTTGCCTTTAATAAAAATAAAACCGATAAGACTGTCACAAGATGGAACTTTCTAATAATAATATAAGATAACTGATCTTTTACTCCTTTTAAACTAGGTTGTGTGTCGGGCACCCGGTACTACCCTTCTTCCCTAATTTAGACCAGGTTTCACACCCTGACACCAGGTACTATCACTTACCACTTATGCTAGGACTTAAGTCCGACTTCGTTCAACAGTGAGTACAGTTACTGACACTTGAGTCCGTCTTCGTGCGGCAGTTAGTACAGTTTTTCTATACTTATCACGCTTCTTGATTTGAGGACCTTGATAATACTATCATCTTGAAGTGCGGGGCGCCCTGAGATGTCGAATTTAAGGCACCATGAGACTATTATACTGATGCATTATATGCTAGATTATGAGACTATGATATTAGAATGTGAGATTACTGTGACGTTAGAGATTTGTACGTGGTAGGCATACCTCCATCGACCCTGCCTCTAGGCTGCGTACGACTGGAGGAAGGGCATAGGTCGGAGCAGGGATATACAGGGTTTAGCCCTTCCATGGGTCCTTTCTGCCGGGCCTATGGTACCGGGGAGGAACATATACAGGAACTGTGACATTGTGTGGTTGTGTTACTTTTCTGCACTTAATTGCTTTAGTGTACCCCGATAGTATGCGATGTCAATGGGTGAGCGTGGCTTCTATTTACGATGTCATTCTTATAGGGGATTGGTAGTATTAATTTACTTATTGTATTACTGTATTTACTATTTAGCTAGTGTTAGTCTTCACTTTCGTACCTTTCTTGCACTGTTGGTTATTTGTGCATTGTGATACTTGCTTTATCATCTCCTTTGTACCTTGAGATTATCGGTATATCGTCCATGTCTTTTATTGCTTGCATTGTCTATTCTTTCTGCTCTTAACGTTATTATTTTGTATCGCTGCAAGGACCCCGAGTACGCTCTTTTCCCCTTACCTGTGATCCTATTATGTGTTTTAGCTAGCGATAACATGCTCTACCTATCTCCTTTGCTTCTTATCTGTGTAGCTAGCTTTCCATATCATACTACTTGCTTCTTTGACCTTAGTTTCTTTTAATCCTATTACTAGTTGTTTTTATGTTTGTTATGTGCCTAGTGGGTCCTCGAAGCCTACAGGGTACTGGTTGCTTCGACGACTTGTACTACTACATTTGTGTTCCCCTGGTGCAGATCCAAGTACTAGCGTCCAACGTAGATTCGCAGATTGCCATTCATACTTCCTTACCGTTGATTTCAGAGATACATTGTCATCTTTAAGGATCTAGTTGTCCCTGCTCTTTTCAGCTTATATATTGTCTCTTTTGTATTTTTGGAGACAGGCTTGTATCATTAACTTATATTGTACTCTTTATTTGGTGTCTCTGTATATACATTGATACCAAGTCTTAGGATTTCTGTTGATTCTGCTTATATTATTTTTGCTTCTCTGGTCTTATCTCCTCTCTTTACTTTATTCACTTGTGTGTTCCGCTATTGGCACAGTGACCCTCCGTTTCGGCTTCGGGCTACAAGGTTGATTCTTTTACTTTTGGAATAGTAGGTTCCATCACGATCTGAGAAACCGGGTCATGACACAGATTCTGCATGACGCTCAAGTTTTCTTTGCTTATCTCCTAGTTTTTCACGCTTTTTATCCAATACATGCATATCCTCTTGCAAACTAGTCATCAGAACTTTTTGATCTTCTTTGCTAACTGCAGAATCTATATTGTCCGAAAGATCCTCTCCCTCAAATAATGGTCCATTGCAAGCACCTTCCTCGTCCAGGTTTTGTGCACTATTGATATCAGTTATAAAACCCTCGGTGGAAGCTTTGGTGAGATCTAATCGACTTGTGTATAATGATGTGAGGCAGCTCCAGATTCAGATTGTTGGGCATCAGAGGTTTTTGCATTAGGCGGTTCATTAAATACTGATTGTTCTGTAGAAGCCACATCTGAAGCACTTTTTGTGTTACTCAAAACCTCAACCTCTGACCCATCAAGTGGAATGGTACAATGCAAATTTATGTCAGAATGGCTCGTTGCTTTTTCAAACTGCAAACTTCTGTTAGTATGACTGGTTGCTTTTTCAATCTGCATATCTATGTGACCAGAATTAGCTTGAAATTGTTCTCCCAAATGGGTCCCCAAGCAGTTATTACTCCCTGCAATATCCATCTCATTCTCATGTACAGTATCATGCAAGTAAGCAGTCTGAACTTCAGCTGGTAATTCAATACTTATACCCTGAGTAACCATTTGAATAGCTTCTTCAGACATCTCTTTCTCATGAGATTTATCTATGGATCTATGATCTCTTGAATCCTCAAGACTCCTCCTCAATGCTTCCTGATAATTGGCTTCTTCTTCCAAAGCACCTTTATAAGAACTTCTTGAATTCAATGGTAGTAAGGGAGACTCCTTGCAAATATCTAAACATCTTCCCATTCTACTTCAGCCTCATCATCTTTCTCTAGTGGAGCCTGACCCTCCCCTTGAGAGTAATTGCTTAGTAAGTCACCTTTCTTCAATCACTCCTTCCTCCCACTCAACGTCCGAAGCATAATCTAGAGACTGTTTCTTTGAGGGAGAATGATCCATAGAAAATTCCATCCCTGAATCACCTGCTATTAAACGTGCAAATATATCATCATCATCATCATTGGCACAATCATGTTCAAAATTATCGTCAAAAGATATCTGAATTGTACTCCAGCTTCTCAACTCAGACTTCCTAACTTTGGTTGTTTAAACAAGCCTTCCCATCATCATCTGGATTGGACGACTTCAGATGCGAAATTGTATCAGACACATTTCCAGGGGTATGTACAGCAGTGTCAGTTGCAGTAGGCATATCCCTAAAATCTTTGTTTCTGGACATACTCTTCTCCTCAATCTCTTTTATCATATCTAAATTTCTCTGTAAATCTTGAGTCATGTGAACACGCATGGCGCTCAGTCTGCTGACTCAAACATGACCCCTCTCATCCAGATATGTCTCCACATCATCATTAAATGCCCTTTCATGTTCAGTCACAATCGGTTCTAGCACAATACTAGATTTCCTTGTTGCCAAATTATTTTCTGTTTGTACTTCACTTGGCTTCTTACTAGTTTGATCTTCCCCAGCAGATGCAAGGACACTGATAAAAACCAACATGCAATTTTGTTTAGAGGACAAGGATGATTTGAGCAAAAAAGGAAAGGGATATGAAAAGAACCACTAAGAGCAAACCACTTAATTTTTTCTTACTCACTGTCCCCTAAAATGAGGAGAAAATAAATTCCATATTTGCTTCAGAAGCAATCCTGGAAGTTCGCACACCACCTATTCCCCTTCCAGCAGCAGATTTCTCCACTTCACCTATCTCGCGTCGAAAAGCAACAGTTTTCAGATAAGCTTGGATTTGCAGTTCCGAGAACTTTTCCGGGGCCTGGGAGATGCATCTAGAGAATTAGAGTGAAAATAGATAAAAGAATCTGTAATCACTCTCCTAATTATATTTGATAGTGTTAAATTAAATTATTTTAATTTAATTAATTTTTTTTATTGTGTTATCATATCAAATTATGTTAAAGTTTTATCATTTTAAAAGGTAAATTTTATTAAAAATATTTTTTATTAATTTTAATATATTTAAATTATTAAAAATATTTTATATTAATTTATATAATATCTGATTATTTAAAAACTAAAAAAATAAAAATTCCTCCTAAAAGTTTGTGCCACACCGCTCACCTCCCCTTACTATATATATAAATATGTATGCTATGCTAAGCTTAGAACTAAATGTTAATTAGTACAATACTTATCCTTTCATTAAGCAGAACAAAAGAAAAGACAAGAGAACAACTTCTTCGTTCTCATTTTCAATGAAAACCAACAACCTTTAATCTTTGGGTTAAAGGTATTTTTGGTGATTTTGCTCCATAAAAGCTCGATATCTTGGTTCCTCGTGCGTTTTTAGTCGATAATTTCTCGTTTTTACAATAATTTCAAGTTTTTTCTATAGTAAACAAATATTTTAGGGCTTATATCTTTAATTCTACCCGTGCAATTAAGCTCTAATTTGTGCCACACGATCCCCACGTCGTGGACTTCATATTGATATAATTATTTCCCGATGTTGAGGTGTTAGGGATTTGAACCCGATTTTTAGTCGAGACTTTGGCCCTCCTATTTATATAGCAATATGAATCTTGTTTTACGTGTTTTGACTCGTTAATCATATTTTTGGCAGTCTCACTCATATTTGAAATTTATATGGAGATTTTGATTCGTTGGACGCGCTTTTAGAATTTTTCTTCGGCAGCCAGGTAGGCTAGGTTTATTGTATTATTGACTAAATATTGATATAATATTTACATTGGTAAATTTCCTGCTCGGGGCTGGGATACTAGTCTGGAGCCCTGTTATTATTAGACTTCGGCTTATAGCCCTTCTGTTGGCCTTATTGCTCGATACTCGACCTTGGGACTACGTGAGCCCACCTGCATGTTTTATGCCGACTCTGGATTGTAGTATGGTGGGGGAGGAGTAACACTTTTGATGCGTATTATCTATACGCCGACTCTGGACCGTAGTGAGGTTGGGGAGGGGATTATACTAGTGATTAGAGCTTACTAGCCATCCCCCTGGATTTGTTGTTTGGTGGCCTAGAGGTCGATCCTAGGTAGGCTGCTTACTTGCTCTTGATGTGTGTGTGTTGTCATTTTTGTGATACTGTGATTATTACTTTCTTCTGATATGGCGTGATACTTGATAGAGCGAGGCTATGGGTTGATCAGGGGAAACTGGATTTGACTTATTTCTCCTGCTATGCATATTTATGGGCTCGGGCTGGGATTTGGTATTTCTACCTGGTGACTAGGCCATTACTTGGCAATTGTAAAAGAATGTACGCGGGATTGGTTTCATCCACAGACTCTCTAACCTAGGTCGCTACATCGATGCCCGCGATGCTGTGTAGCAGGCTGGAGGGGTATACCGGGGGAGGAAGGGTAAGCATATGGATAGAAATCTTATGTGGATGTTCTTCACGTCCTGTGGGATCCAGTTTATATATATATGGTTCTGTAGTGCCATGGGTCACCGAGGGATGCATCGTATGGGTATTGGGGTATCTTGTTGCACCCCTTTGGCAATACTTTCTGGTTATACCGGTTGTCAGTGTACTTTTGAGATTTACTTGGCATTGTTTATTCGTAGTTTCACCTGGTTATGATTCATTGAGGATCCGGGTAAGTGGCATGTGGTTTGACTATCTGTCAGTTGCTTATGTCAGTTTGTTGTTGCCTTTTTCTTTTGTATTGATCGTTTTTTACCTTGTTTATGCTTATTACTATTCATTCGGCCTATGCCTACTGAGTATCAATTGTTGTTGGTACTCATGCTACACTTCTGCATCCTTTTGGTGTAGATCTAGGCAAGAGTCAGCAGTGAGGTCTCGATCGAGCCAGATAGAGTTGTGTTGTTCCAGAAATACGGTGAGCATCAGGCATCCTTGCTTCTCCTGGTCTTCATTTGCATTGCAATTATTCCATTTCAGACTTGGGATTGCTTTTGCATATATGCATGTAGACTTGTATTTTTGCTCTGGTTATTATATATATATTTATCGTAGCTCATCGGCCATGACACAAAGTTTTGGGAGGTGTGTTTCTATTGGTTTGTCGAGTTGTCTCTCCTTTCCTTCCTTGTTTCTCTTTTGGGTCATAGGTATTGACCCACCGCTACTCGCTCTGGGCCAGAAATTAGGCTTGTCTACAGCTGAGGTATAGACCTCATCACTTCCCGACTTTCGGGTTGTGACAGAGTGGTATCAGAGTCCTAGATTCATCTGTTTCCATGGATGTAGGAGAAAGAGTTTGTTAAAGTCCAGCAGATCAGTATGTTGATGTCCATATCCTATCTTCGGGAGGCTACAAGACTCTTTTATAGGGGGTGCTTCTTATTGATTCTTTCATGCGAAGTTTCCACTGGTTTTTGAATTATTCACTTTTATTTTATTCTTTCACAGATGGTCCATACGCGTCCTTTATTGGAGATATCCGGAGGTGATGATGTTTCTCCGCCTCCTTAGAAAGCTCCATTCAGGGGCAGGGGTAGAGCCAGAGGAAGAGCTCGTGGGCGAGGTCAAGTTAGGGGTGTAACAGATAGAGCCAGCACCCAGAGAGATACCATTATTTAAGATGCCACCACTATCTGACGATGAACTCAGAGATACGTAGCGCCGCATGTCTACCATGATGGGTAGAGAAGAGGGTCAGACCTTGCCACAGGGAGCGACATAGGGTGCCCCATCTCCTCCAGCTTAGCCAGTGCTAGAGCCAATTGTTGTCCCTCCTCCTCCATAGCCAGTACCTGCAACACCCCCTAGCTCCATCAGTGCAGGCTCGGTATAGAGTTCTTTTTATGACTTCTAAGGATCGGAAGATGCATGATCATTTTACTCGTATGGGGCCTCCGAGATACTCAGGTGATTTCAATCAGGATCCGTTCGAGTTTATTACAGATTGTGAGGAGAGGCTGCAGACATTGGGCCTGAGGGATACCCACAGGGTTGATTTTATTGATTATTAGCTAGAGGGTCGAGCTAAGACTTGGTGGAGATCACATCGAGATAGCAGACCAAAAATGTCACCTTCTATGACTTGGAATGAGTTTGTTGAGGCTTTTATGGAGAAGTATGTGCCGCGGAGTGTTCGCGAGGAGCTTCAGACTCAGTTCATTGACTTGTGGCAGGGATAGATGTCAGTTTTAGAGTATGAGGCACAGCTTGCTCAGCTATCGAGACATGGAGACGCTATTATGCCTACTGAGGATGAGAGGACTCATCGCTTTACAACTATACTGGTAGTGGCCAGAGGGATAGAGGCGGGGAGCATAAGGTAGATCAGCAGGGCAACGGACGTCGTCAACTATATG
>JBDJHY010000049.1:7108110-7118212 GCA_039654485.1 Withania somnifera | reverse complement strand
TTAGCAAGTCACCTTTCTCTTCAATCACTCCTTCCTCCCACTCAACGTCCGAAGCAGAATCTAGAGACTGTTTCTTTGAGGGAGAATGATCCATAGAAAATTCCACCGCTGAATTACCTGCCACTAAACGCGCAAATATATCATCATCATCATTGGCACAATCACAGTCAAAATTATCTTCAAAAGATATCTGAATTGTGCTCCCGCTTCTCAACTCAAACTCTTCACTTTTGTTATTTAAACAAGCCTTCCCGTCATCATCTGGATTGGATGAGTTCAGATGCGAAATTGTATCAGACAAATTTCCAGGGGTATGTACAGCAGTGTCACTTAAAGTAGGCACATCGCTAAAATCTTTGATTCTGGACATACTCTCATCCTCGACCTCTTTCATCATATCTAAATTTCTCTGTAAATCTCGAGTCATGCGAACACCCATGGCTCTCAGTCTGCTGACTCGTACCTGACCCCTCCCATCCAGATATGTTTCCACATCATCATTAAAACTCCTCTCAGGTTCAGTCACAATCAATTCTAGCACACTACTAGATTTCCTTGTTGAGGCATTAGTCACAGCATTTGCCAAATTATTTTCTGTTTGTGCTTCACTTTGCTTCTTACTAGTTTGATCTTCCCCAGCAGACGCAAGGACACTGATAAAAACCGACATGCAATTTTTTTAGCGGACAATGATGATTTAAGCAAGGAAAGGGATATGAAAAGAATCGTTAAGAGTAAACTAATTAACTGTTACTTACTCTTTGTTCCCATTAAAAGACGAGGAGAAAATAAATTCCCTATTTGCTTCAGAAGCAATCCTTGAAGTTCGCACACCACCTATTCCCCTTCCAGCAGCAGATTTCTGCACTTCACCTATCTTGCGTCGAAAAGCAACAGTTTTCAGATAAGCTTGTATTTGCAGTTCTGAGAACTTTTCTGGGACCTGGGAGATGTATCTAGAGCATTAGAGTGATGTAAAGATAAAAATGTATCCAAAGGGACACATCATCAGTTCTTAACCTTGCAACCACAACTATCATAATTGAACAATATAACAAAAAAATAGTATTCCTGAAAGGGACTAAGGAATGTTTGAAATCCACCATCATAAATTACATAAAATGTGAGAGAAATACTAACTTAACCATCAACCATATGAAATTTTTTGGAGATATATTTATAATTTAAAAGACATCACCATGAAGATCCACCTAATCTAACTCACACACAAGGACCAGTATGAAGATTAATATATTGTGTTGGCAAAAATCTGTGCGCAAACTCTAAATATGGGGTGGTTTCTATGGAGGAAAAGATTCTGTGTATTCCAGTTCCCCGTCAAAATGTATTTTTAAAAAATATTTTCTCCGGGAAAACAAGTTCCTTAAAGAATGAGGAAAATTACTTCCCTAGGAAAGCAGGGAATTCACATTGATTGTGTCCTCCACACCCTCCAACACACCTCATCTTCACCCCCAACATGTAGCCCCCATCCCACCCCACCCCACTCCACACCCCTACCCCCACCATAATATTTGTCTAAATTCTATACAAATGCTTGTACCAAACGGCAAGTAAATAGGTAGGAACCCACTTATTTTCCTGGAGAACATTTTCCTTCCGGCCGAACACACCCTATGTACTTAATCAACAAAGATACACATCTGAAGCAGCTACAGAGCCCCCAAAAAACCAAAAAAAGAAAATGCAGAAAGAGAAAACATTATGAACTGATGTGAAAGAAAGCTTAATGATGTACCTTCTTGACCTTCTGATAATTTTGTCTATTCTCTGCCATCAATCGCTCCCTCATCTGGTAAAGAAGTTATTAAATGATCAAACAAAGAGAAAATTCAGTAGAGACAGTTTGTTCGACTCCTTTTGAGGGAGAAAAACTGGATATTGCTACCATATGTAAAAGAACCAACATTACCTGACTAAGAAGATCAAGTTGCATTGATGGAGGTAAAGCAGCTAAAACAGAAGGATCAACTTTTCCTTGTGTTGCTGGCTGCACATTATAAAGAACATGGTATGTTAGAGACGAAAATCTATTCATAGCCTAGACGAATAATATCACAAGCATCACAACTACATAAACACAATTTAAGTCCATGGGTTGAAATAGTAGAAAATGAAAGCTACATGTGTACATCTAAAGCAATACCAAGTAATATTTAGAATTTCCTTACTAACAATGGAAGGACAAAGTTTAAAAAAAGACTTCTTTACTCATTACTGAACTCCAGTAAAAGCATATATGTGCATGCAAATGAAGTTCTAATCATTCCTAATGCCATAAAGAAAAGCTCTTAACCCCGGATCTGATACTTTTTATTACCTTTATTACACAACTATAAGGTGTACTGAGACCAAAAGCGTCAAAATAATTTTACCACTCATATGAAGAGATCACTAGCATCATACACAATCTGAATCTGAAGTGTGAATATGAAAATGAAATCAACAAACAGTTGAAGCTAACCAGTATCATCTCTTCCTCTTCATCGGTGTTATCATTTTCAGCAGGAGCCCCAGCAAAAGATGTCGATGCATCATCAACAAACTTCCAGTCTTCCTCTGCTTGAATAGAAGCTGCCAACCTTTATTAACTTGTCAAACTGAGTGTCAGAATCTTTTACGTCCACATTCAAGTAGAAAGCAACAAGATCATACAGCTATGTAACTTATAAAAAACAAAAACTGATCACACGACTGACTACTATAACTTACATCTCATCCAGCACTTCTTTGTCATAATTTTCTGTAGCCAAGCCATTCCCTTCAACCGCGTGCTCTGTAGTTCCAGTTGCTTCTGTGATAACCTTTTTACCCTTTGCATCATTCAGTTTCCTCTGGTTCTCCAGATCCACAGAAAGCTCCTTGAGCCTCATTGCCTTGAGCTGCAAGTGGAAATGGATAAAGAAAGGTCATTCAGCATCATGCAAACTTTTAATGATTACCACAGAATGAGGTTGCTAACAAATTGAGTGCAGTCAATGTCATATTAAACACGACCAATTTCAAATGTCAACAAAACAGAGAATCAAGGAAATAGTGGTTATATCAACAGTTCTCTCATCTGCTAGCACAATTATCCACGACAGCATTGATGACAACCACTTGTGTGAATAGACAACAATCATATTGTTCAATGGAATGGACCATCTGTAACAGATAAGGAGAAGCCTTTACTTGCTCTGTCTCAATTTATGTGTCACCTTTCAAATTTTGAGATCACTGTAATTTTTTTTTTCAAATGTCTTAAAAATATTTTGAATTGTCAAGTATTGTGACTTCTAATACTTTTTAAGTACTTTTCAAATATGTAAATTTTATTTCAAAAAACTTACAGGTTACATGCCCGAATTCAGAGTCGAATAAATTGTTCGACTCTTGAAAATCAAACTGTGCCACATAAATTGGAACATGGACAAAGGGAGTATTTATTTAAGTTGGTAACATGCTTCCAAGCCGTGAATATACTTTGTTGGTAGTTAGAACACCTATAGTGTGACCGTCTTATTCAAAAACTTAAAGTTGTTTTAAAATGTTTTGCTCATATCTTCAAGGTCTGCAACACATAACTACAAATAATCAAGGACTAACATGATTAAGGAGCAATTTTTCAGCAGTTTTCCTAATTTTGGCCTGAGCATTTTCCCTCTGGCGGCGACGTGCAATCACTGTTCTACGCTTCAGGGCAGGTGTGCCACCATCAAATACAAAAACCGGCTTGGTCCTCAGGTACAGTAACTTGCAAATTCGACGAAAAAATCCCAAAATGTGAGCATTCCGCACCATCTCTCCCTTTTCATCTCGCATTGCTTTCATAAATTGTATAATCCATATACTCGCATCTGATTAAAACAATAATTTTCACAAAGTAATCAGTATATATATATATATGTGTGTGTGTGTGTGTGGTCAGTGAGTTGTGTTAATTAGGGTTAGGGTTTAAAGGAAACTGAATTTACCGATTGCGAGTTTTTTTCCGGCGAGGGTCTCGACGGAGACGCGGCGTCCAACCGGGGCGATGAGATCCCACAGACCTTGAACACCCATTTTAGTTTGTCGCTAAATTGTCAAAGATCGTGTTACACTTTAAAAGTATTGCCGCCAAGTTCGGCCAAATAGGTTGAAAAATGGAACGGGAAGTCGGTTGGTCGTTGCAGGGGCAAAAATTCGGCACCTTGTTTTTTTTTCCTTAAGTAAAATCAATTATTAAATTTCATCTTAATTGATTTTATGTCATCTAAACTAATATTTATTTTAGAAAAAAATATCATTATATAATTATTTAGTCAAATTATTACTTAATTTGGCCAAATACAAAATAAGTCCACACAATAGTCCGAAGTTTCGGCACTTACGAAGCGGCGGTCTGTGGACCATTTTGGCTCCCAGGTTGTGCTTTTCTGTGTTGTTGTTCTTCATTTTTTTTTTCTTCTATTTTCTTTATGTGTATAATTATTTATATGTATAGATTTATATAACTGCTTAAAAGTATATATAAGATATTTCTTATATGTTTGTATAAGTTTATAAATTTTTTAATAATAAATATATAAAAATGTATAAAGTTGTATAAATTTATATAAACATATATATAACGTCAAATTTAGGCTATGCGGGTGTAATTCTTTCTTTGAACTACGTAAATATAATTATTTTATCTAAATAATTTATTTTATAATTTTTTCCTTTTTTTAATCATTGCTTAATATTATATTATTTAACATTATCATAAAATAGTGGGATGAACACACATTCTTATTTTCTTTCAGATTTTCTTGATTTTACAAAAAAGTTTAGAAAAATTGTGTCAAAATCACACACATATATAACTGACAGCATGTTGTAAATTTTATATTTTTTTAAAAAATATTAAAAATTAGTCGAACTGTACCAATATTAAAAAAACTGAAATAATGAAATAGTTTTAAAATTCAATTTTAACGATAGTGTATAAATATAATAATCAGAACTGATACGGTATAAACTTACAGAATAAAAGCACAAGGACCATTAAGATTAAGGCAACAATAACTTACTGGATTTATTTTCTTTTTGGGAGAATTGATTCAAATTTGTCCCCAATTATTTGAAATGTCTAATATGTTTATTTTTGTTTGTTAACTATTTTAAAAAAATATTTTATTTGTTATTTTTGTTATTTTTAATACATCATGAAAATATTTTTTTTTTATTTATTTTGTGAAATATTTTCAAGACCAAATATTTAGCATCAATTAGTAAAATAGTGCGGTAATATAGTCATGTCAATAATTATTTTTGTAATGGATATTTTAAGTCCAAATATAACAAATAAAAGCGAACCAAAAAATATACATCTTTGTTAATAATTAGGATAAATCACACCCCCATATAATGATAATTATTTATTTAAGGTTAAATCGGTATCTATCCATTTAAAATTTTAGCTCGTATTGTAATTTTACTTCATCTGATTTTACATTCTATTTAAACCATAAATGTTTTCATTGTACTTTATATACTTATAACTGTATAATTATTTAACACAAACTTTCTAATGACATTCAAATATTTCAAACTTTTTTTGGTTACTATAGAAGGCAATTAATTATTACCATGAGGTTAGGTCGTCCCGTAGGACACTACTAGAAGTAGTCTGGAAAAATAGAATTAATTATTTTTCATAAGGTTTATTACCTAATGAAATGATGTTTATTATGACGGTGTCTATTTAGTACTTCCAAAGCTCCGATTATAAATAAAAACATCACGTGTTAATTGTAGAAATTCAAAACTGAATAAAGACTTTAAAATGACTTTACTTCATTATTTCATTTACGTGTTTAAAAAAAATGAATTGATATTTATATATATTTTTCATACATTAATCCTTTTACATGCATCATATGTTTTTATTTATAAGTTATTGCATATCTTGAAAAAAATGATTTATGAGATATGCTAGGCATGTGACGTTTGCGCTATTCAACCAATTTTTTTTTTTTGTTGTTTCAAAGTTTTGAGTAACATGAACTTTACAAATAAATTAATTTCATATTTTATGTGTCTATTCTTAGTCGTATTCCTAATTGTGGATAAATAATTAATAGCAATCACAACGTCAATTTCACTAATGGTTGATGAAATGCTACATAAAATAAGAAGATGATTATCATAAAAGAAGTATATGAAAATAAGTTCAAGAAGATGATTATTATTTTTAATAATTAAATATTTGTGGCAAAAAATAAGCTAAATACTACATATATTTCGTGATCTATATGAATATAAAAGAAAAAGAAGTAAGGCTACACGAGACCTAAAAGAAGGGGCTCATTACAGGGCTGACTTGCACACCCAAAAGGGATAAAGAAGTAAGGCTACACGAGACCTAAAAGAAGGGGTTCATTACAGGGCTGACTTGCACACCCAAAAGGATTAAATTTCATGATGCCTATAGGCAACAAGTGTCATTTTTGAACGCATCAATATATATAATGGTTAGGAGAATCCGGGCAACGACCGGCCCTATTCTTTTACCTTATATCTCGATATTAAACTTATGAGTTTATATGAAAAATTATTTTAAATTTTTTACTTTGTGTTACTTATCAATTATGTCAATTTTGGAAAGGTAAGTTTTGTCGTAAATAGTTAGAATTTTCATGTCTACTTTGTGCCCAAATTATTGGAAATGGGTCAAACTTTATGCCCAAGTTTGATTAATTGACAGGCAAGGTTGACAACTTCCTGGCCAAGTCATTAGTTTATATAAATGGCTATTCTTTTGTGAATGTGATATATGAAATAGTGAAAATACATCTGTTCTTATTTTTCTTTGGTTATTTTAGTTTAATGTTCACGTTGTTAGTACGACACTCTGTCATATCAAACAAATATCTTAAAGGTATTGAAGATAAAAAAAATATTCTTAATAAACGATGAATTTTTCTAAACATGATTGCAGACCTTTATAAAAGTATAAATTTTTGTAATATACTTTATAAAATTTATTGTGATCAAATTTATTCACTTCTATAATTATTGGTATTGGTTAAATTATACGGTGCTTCGTAGGCTTCTGAACTCCTGAAGTAGTAATTGTTTTGAAGCTTGGTATGCTCTAAAAGATATGTTAGAGAAAAATTTTCTACATTATATGTATACCAAGATTTACTCTAGCAGTGGTAAACTTAAAATTCATCCCTATACGATAAATATGAAATTTACTCCAAAAGTAGTGAATAAGAAGTATGCTCTTGAAGTAGTAATCTTGAATTTCTTGTCCTGAATATATCGGGGCAAAAACTACTTATCTTAGGCAGTAGATGCTGAAATTCATCTGGAAGCGATGGGTCTGGCAGATACAATCAATGATTAATAAAAAACTTAGGCCTCTAGTCAAGACCGTGCCAAGACAATGATATTTTTTCATTTTTTTCTCCCTCGAGTATGCTCCTGCAGTAGCAATACCGAAAAATGAGATTTAAAAAAATATTTCGAATTACTTTCACATCTTATTATTGTTGAAAAACATAATGATATATTAATGAGAAACCATGAAAGTTGACCCACTGGTTTTACGTCTTCGCTGAAGTGAATGGGGCAAATTTTCACCAATGTGAAAGAGGTTGTAGCTCCAGTCGTAGCCATTGACCTTCAACATTTGCAGTGTAAAAAAAGGGTGAAAATACTGAAGCGGTACAATTTTTTTTTTAAAAGTAAATGTGGTAAATGTGGAAGAAAAGGACATTGGTCACGTACCTGTCGTGCGACAAGAAGCCTGGTGGAACTCTATCAAGCATCCCTAAAAAGAGTGGATAACAATGAAGAAACAAACTTCGTATGTGAAGATAATGTTGAGTCCGCAGACCTTGATGTAGCTGATTATGTGAATCTCCCTAAAGGAGAAATGGATCACCTGATTGGTGATGGATCTGTAATAATGTAGATAATTTTTATTGTTGTTGTTTATGCTATAGTATGCTTGCATTTTTCTAATCCTGTAAATAAATAAAGTATGTGTAATACCTTATGTAATAGTAATATTATCATATTTTGACAATCATAATCGTAATTATATAATTTTCTCCCTAAAGGAGAAATTCACCATATAAATGACGCGTTAAATATATGGTTGCACATAAAATTAATTGAGTACTTCAAAAGAGCTAAAGTACTACTATTTAGAGGCTCCAAAAGAGTTAAAGTACTACTACTTTGAGGTTCCAGTCGAACTAAAGTGTTACAGAAGAGCTAAAGTGTTGCTGCTCAGAGGAATAAAATTGTTCATGTTATTGCGATTGTAGTAAATCTTGAAAGAAAAATTTAAAAATTTTAAAGAAATTAAAAAAAATATTATTATATTAAGACTGAAGAAATTTTTTATATGCTTCGAAAAATTTCATGTCTTTATATTGCTACAATCGAATCAAATCGTGTTTTTTTTTTGTGAAAAGTCATCAACCTTTTTCTCTTGTTTGTAGAACAAATATATAGGCATGATGATGAAATTAAATGTGCTAATAAACCAGAAGTTTATTGAAATAAATATCAATTAGCATGGCTAATTGACCATTCTAGTCCAAATGTGATGTAAATATAATTGAGAATTCATATGTTGAAGAAGTAGAACTTCTTTATGAATTCTGTAGTGCTGCTTGTTCTCGTTATACCAGCTAAGATTGTGATTATGTCCCTTAATTATTTGGAACATTCAAAAAGGTGAATATGATTCCGTTCACCTGCCATGTGGACCGTCTATTATTAAATAATTTTGATAGATGCATCTATAGAATGACCACATGTGCGTTTATTGTCAACCTAAAGTTCGGCATTGACGAAGTTGTTTGCTTGAAATGTTAAACTAAAAACATAGTTCAAAATGATAAAATTATAAGGATAATGTTGGTTGGTTTAGCATAAATTGCATGCTTCCAATTATAGATAAACCATTGGTTATGAGGAAAAATCTCTTAAAAGAAATTTAGTATGAGATAGGCCATAGCAACATTTGTAAGCATCACGCTAACAAAGTTTCCCCCATCACAATTGGTTCAGGGCTAAGAGCCAAATAATTTCCATCAGAAAATTTAAATATGCGGTATATGAATCAATTGCTCCACCACAACGCACATAGATGGGTCCCTAAGTTAAGTTGAAAGATATATGAATCCTAAGTTCAAGTGATAATTCATTTGTAAAATATTACAAACTAATTGTCAGATGTGTTTTCTGATCCTATATTTATAATTCAACTATAAATGCTCCAATAAAAGGTCCATGAAGGAAAAAGTCTATGGCACAACTGAAGTGTAATAGACAATAGGTTACAACTCCCTGAAGGAGGAGAGGAGCAAATGATCAAGATGGTCATGAGACAAGTACTCTGAAAGTACACCATGACATACCTCTTCATAAAACCTTGGCAAAGGTTCAGGTATCTAAAAAAAATGAATATAAAGAGATCTTTATAAGTTATATAGTACTGAAATCAATATCAAATATAATAAAGGGCATATATAGTATCGTGGATATTGAATTTAAATCCGTCCAAAAGTGTAATAGATAAATAATTGGCCAAATAGAAATACGTAATTCAAGCATCTTTGTTTCACTTAAAAAAGTGAATACTTGGACCTGAAGTCCAAAAGTAAAGGTATAATATCAGTGGGGTACAACATGGATTATGATGTGAAAATAAAAGTAAAACCATAAGACAAACAGTACGGTTTGTGCCTTGGAGCACAAATATTTTTCACAATATTCCTGATATTATGACATGGTATTGTATTCTTTTGTGGTGGATGCAGTGGGGTTTCTTTCTCTCTGAAAATTACAAGAAAAATATGAATACGTATAATGAATGATTAGCATGTCTAGATAGAAAATAAAGATTTACATGAAAATCCCAAAAGGATTTAAATTGCCCGAAGAATAAAATTCAAAAATCTCAAGAAATCTACTCAATGAATGTGAATTCATAGCGTATATGGTATAATTGCCTCATTGCGCACTTGATATGAAAATCCTTGAGTATTTAAAATTGTTTAAGTGATTCCATTGAATACCCCAATGAATGTGAGATCACTTAATATAAAAAAAG
>JBDJHY010000049.1:7092860-7108010 GCA_039654485.1 Withania somnifera | reverse complement strand
CGATCTTTAGCAATGTCTTGCCTGCAATATATACACTCTATTAGAGCCTCAGTTATGTCTTTATCATAATATCAATCAAGGCACCATGGCCAACCAACAGGCAATATCAACATATTATAATATTTGAAGCATGGTTTGCATAGTGTTTAATAATCTCATCGAGACATAATTCAAGTTTCATGATCAAATATCACAAGGTGAGCAGTTATCAATTCAATAACCTAGGCTTTCCATGGGAAATCTCTATCAAGAATAGATTTTCTATTTTAATTTAGCCTCTCGGCCATCATGATTTTCTTTTACAATGTTACTAATTATTTATCATGGGCGTTTTAATCAACAAGCATATAATTAAGCCCCAATTCTTTCTCAAATCATTATTTCCAACTACATGATTCAAGTCCAACAATTCACAATGCAAATCAAGCATATACATACATGATTCAACAATTTCATCAAATATTCATATTATTTCAAAAATTTTATTTTTGGATCTAAATGATAGATAATATTATTCGCGAAGCACCCATGTATCCACAAATCACAAGGTAATTAGCAAGAGATTGTTAACACTTCATAAAAAATCATATAAACCTCAGCTTGCACTAAATTCAGGGAAATCTACCAAACGCGAGCCTTACTCTTCCATAGAACTTTCACACGAGCAAAATTAATTCACAAAAATATTACACACAAGAAATAACAACAATTTATACCCATGTATTGGCATTTAACACTTTAGTCAAAATTCTACACTGGGCCCACAATATCGAAATTCAAATTTTATTGTAAAACAAGTTATCTGATACTTGAGGAATCTAATTACCAAGTCTTATAAAAAAATTATTTCATTTCGTGGCTCAAAATCATAAATTATACATCTTTGAGTTTATATTAAAAATCCCTATTTTCATCTTTAAAACCTTCAAATCTAAGGTTAAAACCATGAATTAATTGATAGAAAGCTATGAAGTCATGTTTAGAAACATTACCCAATGTTTAAAGGTAGAAATCCTCTTCTTTAGCCTTGCGAAAGTGAGTAGAAATCGATTAAGTTTTGAGAAAAATGAGAAAATCCGTGTTTTAAAATAGTTCACTACCCAGGTGCATGCTTTACCACATTCGCGACACCTGGGCACGATCGCAATAAGGTCAGGTCAATATGCTTCATGAACGCCGTCGACCAGCCGCAAATGCTAAGGTCAATAATCCCAATACTCCGCGATCGCATCCCCCCAGTTTGCGATCATGATGAACCTAGATACCTACTCTTCTCGAATGTGTCCTAGTGTGCGAACTCATAGAAGCTCTCTTGGCTACACCAACAACAGTTAACATCAATAAAACAAGGTAAGAATACGACTTGAAAGGGCCCTCGAGATTTGTTTGGAACTCCGTGGAAATAATATATATATGTAACCCTACTAATATCAACACTCAAACTCAATGGAACCATCAAATCTCATATATAAGGTCTCCGTAACCCAATACTCGTAAGGCCTAAAAATTAACTTTAACTCAAAATGGATAAAATATCCCCCCGACCTACAAAAAATATAAAAGACATGATTCTAGAATAAAATCCACCTTATGAATCCAATGGAAATATCAAATTTCCAATCCGAGCACTCTAAGTCTAAATCTTGACTAAAGCCAACCATTTTCTTTGAAACTCAACTTTATCCCACCAAACCACTCAAAATCGCCACGAATGGGCTAAAATGGAAACAAAGGTGCTATTAGATTAAACTGACATTTCAGAGCTGATTAAACTGACATATTTCTAATACGAGGTCTCGGAATCCAAATGACCGCTATAGCTCCTTATTTTACCCTTAAAGCTTCCAAACCTCAAAATCTATAAAATCTTATATCAAACCTCATCTCATTCCCAATCCGACTATGGAATCACACTTTGTTTAATATACTGGAACTACGAGAAGGGTAAAACAATCAAATGTACTATAAAAATAGGAAAATGACATGGAGGGACATTACAACATACACTACTAAGAGTCATGTTCGTCCTCGAACATAAGAGAAGAATGAAGCATTGTCTCCACCCAGAGCATGAAGCATAACTTATAAAGCCTATTATTGTTTCTCTAGTGACCTTCTCAAAGTGGTACTACCACAAAAAAATAGAAGTTTGAGCCTCCGAGTCAAAGTTGAGAATCACATATCAAGGGAAACCAAAGGCAATCACAACTTTAGTAGAACCATTGTGTTCCTACACCTCTATGATAATCAAAATAACCAAGGTTACTTCGTAGACTCAAATCGAGCTAGAAATCTCTGCACTATTAGACAATCATCAAATGGGCTTATCCTCATAACCCAAACATGAATTCCTGAGCCAATGCCATCATGAACTCGAATAGAAAGCTGGGGGTCAACTAACACTCACGTTCAAGGTACAAACCTCGTGGCTAACTCACATACAATAGTGACATCATTGATATGATCATGTCATGACGCTTAACTGCATAACCCGATCTATAAAAAAGCCACACTTATCGAAGAGAAACCCAATTAGTCTAGTGTCAATACCCAAAATTATGAACATAGATACGCCATCCGTCGACTGATGCTCTATGACACATAGAACCTCTAATAACCCCTCCTTTAGAATCAACAAACCTGTACCTATGAGCTTTATATAGCACAATGATATGCCGCACCTCACAACCATAACTCTACGATATAGACCATAAATGACAATGTTGGATCACTGGTACAACCAATCCTCCCAAGCAATCGTATATTTTGAGTAAAACATTACATGGACCAAAACATCCAGTCTGTCCTATAGGGTATGTAATCTCACCACTGCAAAAACATTGGCAAACTCTACCCCAATCTAAACTTAGGCATATTCTGACTCATATACAAATAGTAGTTCAAATCTCCAATCACCAAGTCCCGCAAGTTGACCTAACTAAACTGGATTTCCTATCATTATTATTTACTTTTTTACTTGCATTAATAAACTGCTTATGCTGTAGAACTTATGATCGAAAGATACTTGTCATTGCCTTTCCATTGCGACACTTTTGTCCTAATCTACACTGAATACCATTACCTTAAAAGAATTTTACCCAGCTAGTGGCATGATGGAACTATCCACAAATATATAAATGAAACCTTCTGATTTCTAATCTCCAAACCACAAGTAAAATGAACTATCCCAAGGTGTCAACCTGACTTGATCTATTCCTCTTCTGCCAACCCAAACCAAGGTTACTCAATAATTACCACACTGAGCCGATATGATTCCATCTTTCCTAGATGGGGTTCAAATAGATAAATAAAGTAAGTTTCTGAAAGTTATCACAAAACACTGAAATACCACTCCTAAAAAAATAATACGATCGGCAATGATAAATTGAACGAAGAGCCCCTACTGAATACCATCGGTAACTAAACATTCCTTTTAACCATAGAACAACATCCTCACCATCTTATGTACAGTCACAATAAAATGAATATCTTACTAGAAAAGAAGGTCAAAAAGGTAACTCATGCACAGTTTGAAATTTACCATTTTGAACTCCAACGAGGTCAAGAAAACCCCAGGAGATCAAACAACCATCTATGAAATTTTTCGAACACTAACATTCATATTAGAGATAACCTTAGTCCTGAACATCAAAAGACGATTGCAACAAGTGTACCACTCTAGTGGTGACCTTATATAACTGTCAATACTGATACATGCCTCTATGACTCAACTCTCATGGAATACCAAAAGTTATTTCACCTCCCACTACCACATCAAATCTAACATATCCAAAAGAATTGAAACAACTCGATTATTAATCCTCAACATGATTATATCATAGGATCGGTCCACCCAATCCACCACTAAGGAACCACCTATCAAGTAGCAACATAATTGGAAACCAAAAAAAGACTACCATTATATCAAAAATGGTATAGAGAGTGTACTAATATATAGAGAAAACTAGAACCACGGTCAACCGATAACATAATAAGTCAATGACACACTGAGGTAATCTCAAACACTGAGAGGAGAGATCAACACCACTTGTGTTTCACTATTACCCAAAAATTGCAAAACTCACTTAATACAATAGGAACTCGGTGATACTTAAAGCTAATGCTAAACTCATCATACCTTAAAATAAATAAACTTTTTTTGTCCATCACATCTTACAAAGTTACCCTATAAGATCGATGTGATTGATCCACCACCATGATCAAGTAATGATATGAAAAACAACGTAACTAATGAAGAGACCCCACAAAGCACACGTAATCTGAAAGAAGATCACAGATATAATCTCGCAAGCAACTGATCCATGTTCAATAAATGTTGAGGAAAATCGAAACCATACCTGAAGTACCCGCAATGAATAACTCTACCTCCGATAGTGTAAACTAAGATATAAGACACTTTCTTAGTCTACTGAATAACGAGTAAGACCTGGTATAATGACCAGCTTCCCATACACAAAGCACCCCAAACAGTTCAAGAACTACTAAGATAAACTCAACCAATAAAGTAGTCCTCATGTCCTAAGTGATCAAACAACTGGAAAGTCGTGCCGTCTACCACATTAGTGTGCACCAATAATGATGTATGTAACCTAAGATGGAACCCATCCAAAAGCCTGCATACATCCTCACTAGGATCTCTATAGTAACCTCACACAAGCACCCTCTGGAAACAAAACAACACACTCTTAATGCCACCTTCCACTTAACCACTAAGATTCTCTTTTGGCTTACTCAAAGCACCACATCTATGGAGTCAAAAAACATTCCCCTCTAATCATCTAATATCCATACATTCGAACCTTTTCTATACGTAGTATTTGATTTGTTCACAAACACGATCTCAAAACATACTTGATTCATTAGAGCCCAACACATTTACCATAGACTACAAACTGAAACATAATATAATGTTAACAAAATATCATGAATTCAGTGACCTTTTAATCATATTCTCAACCCATCGTTAGCACTAAAGTACTTAGGAATGCATTACCGCTTTCTATAGCTTAGAATTATAAATTATTGCTTTTCCAAAGTGAGAACTTTGTATCCTTTGAATTCCCCTCCAATAAGATGAAATAGAAATAGCTGGAATAAACCTCAAGGTCTAATACCACATCAAAGTAGATTATATCCAGAAGGGAAAATCTACCCACACGCTATAACTCATAAAAATATCCATATAGGATCGGCACATCTGATTCACAACTACATAAATAACTCACTGGGTAGAGACACGACAGTTACTAGTAGATAACCACATGCCATGAAAAAACTAGAGATAAACCATGCAACTCACAGAATATAGTAGATCCTAAATCATTTACATAAAACAAGTCAAAGGTAACCCGAAATCATACTCGTAAAGGTCGTGTTAAAAACCCAAGTTTAACCAAATGAATATCTCACTACACTCTATCATCTCTGGGAAAGATCTGTTTCTTAACCGGCAACCCTGTCTGCTGATGGAGCACCTCTACCTACTGGTACTATAACTGGAGCCTAATAAGCCTGAGAGATCCGCTGAATCCTCCCTAGTATGCAATGCGATAGAGTCTCAAAATATGGCCTGGAGCACCATAAGTGAAGCATGATCTAGGTGTTGGGGCTGGGGCATGTGAATCTTGAGGAGCCAGTGGTGACACCCTCGATACCCAAAGACCTCATAAGATTCCCTTGTTAACCATATTTGTAACACGTCCTAATAATGAGGGCCCACTGCTGAGAATATGACAAGTCCAAATGACTATTTCTTGGGAGCCTCTGGTGGGACCCACAAGAACTTTTACTAGGCCAATAGCACTTGAAAATGTTAATGTCAGAAGTCTATAAGTCTTCTTGGGATGGTCTATGGAGGTGGAAATGTGTACCTCGGTGGACTGAACCTCGTCAAGCATGAATAGCCTGGATGAGTGCATAGAGGATGAAATAAACCATGATTATGAAACTGAGTACCACCATCAAGAAACCCACTGTCTCCTGATGAGACACCTAAAAATTGTTCAGAAGTACGGGGCCTCTTTCCCTGCAAACCTATACTTGGCTTAATCCTCTCAAGTGCACTCAAAATCCTCATTAAGGTATTCTGTAGAAAAAGTGCGGTAACCCCCTCTAGTGGAACTAGATCCTCTCTTCTCTTATACTCAGGCTCGAGAAAGGCTGCCCTAGTACTCCCTCCAACTAGTCCAAATCCTCGGGCTTTACCCCCCGTCTTGTCCTAGGCCTCTACCCGTTCCATGGGTAGTGTCTGTCCATAGAAGCCCTGAATCCAATCATCTATTGAGAGAACGCGATAACCCTTATCATTCAACAAACAACTACACTAGAGTAGAATGAAAAAATAGATGAAATATTTTTTCCAAAGTTCTGTAGCCTCCTGGATATAAGTAATAGACGTTTTTAAACCGATCCACGAGAGTTTACTAAACTTGGATTGTATACAGTAGGACCTATGAACCTAAAGATCTAATACCAACTTGTCATGCCCTAAAATTAGGCGTGATGGAACCTACCTTACCTATCCGATAGGTCATCCTAACTCACAGATAAAAGTCAAGGAAAAACCAATTTAAATGCGAAAAGTAAATACACAAGTGAGATATCTACTGCGGAAGTCTTTCCAATAACACCCAAAACCAAGTAGCCACTATTTTCAAGCCACTATAGAAAGATTACAACAAAAATCAAAGTTCTAAAACTAAGTTTTTATAAAGTAAAGAGACTAGAAAATAAAGAAACTGAGAAGTCCTTGGCAACTGATAGAAAGACAACCAGCTACATTCGAGTCTTCCAAATGATCCTGGACTGATGAAAAGGAGATAAATACTAGGTCAGGGGCTCAATACCTGTACAAAAGTGCAGAAAAGCAAGGAGTGACTACGAAATAACAGTACTCAGTAGCGTCCTCGTCTAGTCTAACTATAAAGAGAAAACAAAAGTTCCTGACTCCCAACTGATAATCCAAATACTACAACCTGCAACAGATACATCCAGAAACGTAACAGTAGTTTATACAATTACAAACAAGTAAAAATACTTACATAACATCTCCAAATCATATAATAGTAATAATTTTTCACGAAATTCAAGTTCAACAACAACGAAAATAATCAATAAGGGACTCAAGCCCAAGTTTAAATTAGGACAGATGGTAGTTCCTAATTCACCAAAAATGTGCAATATTAATTCTTCAATTTAGGTATCAAGTCAGATTTTTGGCTATACTTTTCAACCATGTAGACACCTAGTCGGAGTCTCAGTTGTGTCTTCCAATAGTATAAGCACCTAGTCAGAGTCTCAGCTATGCCTTGACCACAATATAGACACCCGGTCAGAGCCTTGACTGTGTATTTACCATAATATCAATCAAGGAACCATGGCCAACCAACAAGAAGTATCAACCTGTTATAATATTTCAAGCATGTTTTTCACAGTGTTTAATAATCTTGTCAAGACATAATCCAAGTTTCATGATCAAATATCACAAGGTGAGCAGTTATCAATTTAATAACCTAGGCCTCTCATGGGAAATCTCTATCAAGAATAGATTTTCTATTTTAATTTTGTCTACCGGGTATCATGATTTTCGATTACAAGGTTACCAGTTATTTATCATGGGTGTTTTCATCAACAAGCATATAATTAAGCCCCAATTCTTGTTCAAGTCATTATTTCAAACTATATGATTCAAGTCCAACAGTTCACAACACAAATCAAGCATATATATGATTCAACAATTTGATCAAGTATTTACATTATTTAAACTTTTGCATTTTTAGATCCAACATGATAGATAATATTAATCCAAAGCACCCATGTCACCCCCAACTCACAAGACAATTAGTAAGAAATTGTTAATACTTTATATAAAAATTATATAAACCTCAATTTTTCTTAAAGTCGAATAGATCTACCAATCGTGTGCCTCACCCTTCCATAGAGCCTTCATATAAGAAAAATCTATTTACTAACATATTATTCACAAGAAATAATAACAAACTATACCCATATATTGATATTTAACACTTTAGTCAAAATTCTACCTCGGGCCCACAAAAATAAAATTCAAATTTTATAGTAAAAATAAGTTACCTGATACTTGGGGAATCTAATTTCCAAGTTTCATCGAAAACTTATTCCATTTTGTGGCTCAAAATTATTTCGAGTTTATGTTAAAAAAATTCCCATTTTCATCTTCTAAACCTTCAAATCTAAGGTTAAAACCATGAATTAATTTATGGTAATCTATAAATCATGTTTAGAAACATTATCCGATGTTTAGATGTCGAAATCCTCTTATTTATCCTTGACAAAATGAGTAGAAAACAATTAGGTTTTGATAAAATGAGCAAATTTCGTGTTTTAAAATAGTTCACTGTCTCCAACATGTTTTAGAACGCGGTCCACCAACTGCGAACACAAAGGTCAATGATCCCAATACTCCGCTACCGCATCCCCCAAGTCCGCGATCATGATGAACATAGGCGCCTACTCTTCGCAAAAACAACCGAGTGACACGAACGAGGAGGAGCTCTCTTGGCTACACCAATAGCAGTTAACATCAGTAATACAAGGTAAGATGATGACTCGAAAGGGCCCTCGAGATTTATTTTGGACCCCATGCAAATAAGCCATATATGTAACCCTACTAATTACGATATTTCGAACTCAATGTATCCATCAAATCACATATACGAGATCTTCGTAATTCGATACTCATTTAAGGCCTAAAAACTAACTTTAACTCTAAATGGCCAAAACGTCCTATGGACTTACGAAAAATATAAAAAACCTCATTCTAGGCCAAAATCTACCTCTCGAATCCATCAGAGCCATCATATTTTTAATCGAGCACTTCAAGTTTGAATATTCACTAAAGTCAACCATTTTCTTTAAAAACTCAATTTTAGCTCACCAAACCACTCAAAATCACCATGAATGAGATAAAACTAAAAACGAAGGTGCTACTAGACTAAACTCGATATTTCAGAGATAATGAAATTGACGTATTTTTGATACAAGGTCCAAAACTCCAAATTACCCATATAGTTCCTTATTTCATCACCCTTAAATCTTTCAAAACTCAAAATCTTCAAAATCTTATCTCAGATCTCATTCCATTCCCGATTCGACCATAAAATCACACTTTGTTTAACATAATAGAACTATGAGAAGGGTAAAATAGTTAAAAGTACTTTGAAAATGGGAAAACAACCTGGAGTGCCATTACAAAGTTTTAGCACAATCTCCCCTACTCACAAAGTCATCACTATTAAGACCTACATAACACATAAGTAAGAATTATTCAAGATTCCAGTATCGATTTTGCTGATAATTCATTCACCCACAATTAGTCATGGTTACTATCCTTATAAGTCACTCATCACGTTCAAGCTATGGTTGCATGCCCTAAATTATTCGCTACTAACCTCCGAACGATTAAGGTCAAGCCTACTATAAAATTATTAGCTTTGTACAACTCTTTTCTAACAAGTTCAACCATGGACACACACATAGATAAAGATCACATAATTTTCATCCATATAAAACCAACTTCCTTTCTTCTTCTGGGCTATAACATTAGATTGCGATACAAGAATTAAGAAACAATCATACAAACCTAAAGGATCACACAGTATAAATATCGGACTAAAGTTCTTTCATTAAATTCATATTTGGCCATCTCAACCCTGTGTACGCAAGCCCAAACAATCTTTTTCCCGTCAGTTTTGTATTATGAACACATAAATAACCTTGATCTACTACTCATTAAGCCATAATCTACATGGACACTAAGCTTTTATTATGAATTTCATGCAATTATGCTCCTTGCTTCTGAGCTTGAAATGATGGTAAGCATTTTGATAGGTTGATGGAAGAACTTTATTTGGAAAGAACTCTTCTCCTTTATTTTTAGGTGATAAAGTTTGAAAATAATCCTAGGAATTTTTTTAGGATGAAACTCTCCTTTATAAAATAAAACAAGGACAAAATAGAACAAAAAAAAAATGCAAAACTGACTAATCAGCCACTATAGCTTCCCCTTACCTGATAAAATGGCCCCGTTGTAGTGATCAGGGTACCACTACAGCAGTACTTGACAGGAGTTTCTAAAACAATTTATTTAAAATTCATGCTAATTCCGATTCGATGCTAACCTTTTTAATTTATTACGATGGATGACTTAATAATGATGGATGGGTCATTGCAATAAATAGAGTATATATAAGCTGAATTCTGACATTATCAATCATCATTTTTGACAGACTTCATTATATTTTAATATCACAGTTAGAGGAACTAAAATTCCTCTCACTATTCTTTCACAGTCGAAGGTTATTAGTATTTCATGTTGTTAAAGAATAAGGTTCATTTAAATTCAAAGTTCAAACTTAAAGGGACTATTTTGATAATTTTTTCTCACCAGTCACTTTTAGCAATTGTTATTTTTTAAGAAAAATGCACAAACTTGAATGACTATATTGAAATAGAAAAAAAACAAATGCCTTTACCAACACATTTCTATAAGTTGAGTGACCATATGAGGAATTAATTTCATTAAGATACTATTGAAGTTTAATTTATCCAATAATTCTTATTGTGTATCCCAACACTTTATTAGCCACTTATTTGAATAGGTATTTCCTCATTCCATTTTTACTCACTTTTCAAACTGCTTCTTTTGTTCCAACTTATTTGATGTAGTTTTACTTGATACGAACTTTTAGAAAAGAAAGAAAGACTTTTAAAATTTGTGGTAAAAAATAACTTATATAAATTATTTCATTAAGGGTCAACTAAGCATTTTAAAATAAAATTTTAACTAAATATAGAACTATGTCATTCTTTCTGAAACTGACTAAATAAGAAAGTGAATCCAAGTGAGATATAGGGAGTAATTTATATGACATCATTTGGTTTGACACAAAGTATGAAAAAAAGACTTTTGAAATCTGTGGTCTACATCACTCCTTGACCATTTGAAATGAGTGTTGGCTAGTTAAGAATTTTCACATCCAGAAGACGAGAATTGAGGAGATGAGGATGCTGAAATGAATATATAGGCATACTAGGAAAGGAAAAAATTCGTAATAAAAATATTCGGAATCGGGTAGAAGTGAGTTTTGTTGTGGATAAAATGAAGGAGCGGACATTGACATGGTTTGGACATGTAAGGAGATGCGTAGATCCCCCGATAAGGAGGTGTGAGAGGGTGACATGAATGGGTTTAACGAGGGTAGATGCAAGCTGAAAAAATACAGAGAGAAGTGATTAGACATGACATAACACAACTTCAATTTACTAAGGGTTCGACCTTGGGTAGGAGAATATTGAGAACATGAATTAGGATAGACAAAAGTTGAGGATTGTCTTGCTCCCATGCGCAGAGACTTGATGGGTAGATAGAATTAGTATTATTTGCACAGTTCTTGTTCTTCGATCACCATTGTTACCTCGTTTCTTGTGTTTTATTTATCACAGTATTCTACCTTGTTCTGTCTGCTATACTTTCTTGATTATTTGTTATGTCTTGTCCTATCTTTGTCTTTTTCAAATTATTGTTTTATGTGTTGTTTGAGCCGAGGTCTTTAAAAAACAATAGCCATACCTCTATGAGATAAAATAAGGCCAACATATGTCCTATCCCCTTTAAGTTCCACTTACGAGAATACACCATTATTTTGTTGTTCTTATACTTAAGCAATAGTACTAACTTAAAATAAAATATCATGGAATCCTCCTATTGTTCCCACCAAGCATCTAACTTCCAATTTATCAAATTCACCTCTAGATAGTACTGCAGGCATTAATCTAACTAGGGAGAACTATAGGACTTGTTCAACTTGGAGAGGGTATGGAAGAAAAATGAAGCTGAGCAAGAAACTTCCCTGAAGTTTAACTGATTAGGTCTGCTCTTGTACTAGTATAGACTTGGGGAGTGGGACTTCAAAAAAATCAAGAATTAAACCACCACTCCTTCAATCGCTGGGTATTGTTTTCTTGTCCTTTAAATAGACTTTCGTCATTCCTTTCTCATTTGTCGACCTTGAATTAAATTTCCTTTCCAATATCTTCTACTACTATGCTTATATATACTAGGCCTTCAGGTATTTCTCCAATACTCCGAAGGCCATGAAGATGAGCCAGTTTACCTTGTGAGTGACAATTTTATTGTTTTATGTTTTCAATTGCAGATACTCAAAAAAGTTCTGAGCTTTTTGCTTTATTGCTCAAGATTTTACATGACCTAACTTTTCATTCTTGTTCCACAGGTTCAGCAGTGGCCAAGAATTGGCAGACTTGGTGGTAAGCTCAGATCTACTGCATCATTCTTGGGCTACAATCTCTGACCTTTTCAGTCAAACTTATTTGAACAATCCAAATAATCCTGTTCCAGTTTTGTTTAAAGTTTACCATTACCATTCAAATGGTGCTATTATTGCTTTTGTATCCTCCCTTAGTACTGTTGATAATGAAATGGTATCTTCAGAAGATCTTAAAGGTTCCCAAGTTCCTTTTGACTTCATTTCTACCAAACTCAACCATCGTTTCTCAGTTAACAAAGCAGCAATAGACCTTTTCGCCTCACTACTGAATGGGCTCTCTGCCCTCAAAGAACAGGTACTATACAATTCCGTAATCTCTCTCTGCAAAATTGGGCTTCTTTGTTTTGTTCCTTTTGATTTTTCTTGAGCTATCCCTACTTGTGCTAGATATTACTTCCTCCATTTTAATTTGTTTATCTAGTTTTGACTTGGCACATAGATTAAGAAAGTAAAGACAACTCTTGAATTTTGTGATGTTAAACTAAAAGCTATGTAGAATGTATTTAAATACCGGGGCTTTAATGTTGTAGTCTTAAATATACCACATAGAAAGCTAGAAATAAAGATTTCTAAGAAAAGGAAAGAGACAATTGTTTTAAACAAACTAAAAGGGAAATTAAGATAAATAAATTGAAATGGGGGAGCATTTAAGTTAATTTGTTTTGCCATGAGCATTATTGACCTGTTGACTATATCTCCAAGGAATAGAGAGAGATGGAAGTCTAAAATGAAGCATTATGTGGTTTCAATACACTATGCTAAACTAACCGAGTGGGACATTTAAGTGGCTGTATGTGTTTGCATAAGATAACTGGTGTCCTTAGATTGGTTAGATTCTGCTGCTAAAGAAGAAATTTCCTTTTAAATTTAGAAATCTTGAGGCTCTTTTCAGTTGTCAAATGAGAAATGAGTCTTGTTTATTAGTATTAGTTCATCTATAAACTTTGTTGTTATTGTGCAATTATTTCTGTAAACAAACAGAAAAAAAATCTATCCGATGCCTTGATTCATTTTAGAATGGTAATGCTGGAAATTTGACAAGATAGAAAGCTCGAAACTCTATTACGAGATCTAAACTTCCTTCCTTCTGAAGCAATCGTTTTATGGTGTTACTTTTGGCTGCAGGAGCCTTGTTATTCATACATTCATGTTGATATTTCATTAATCCTGATTGAGTGCAGTTAGGCAGTTTCAGTCCACTAATAATTACTGGAGTTTCTTTGGGAGGTTCTGTGGCATCTTTATTCACTCTCTGGCTACTTAACATTTCTCCGAAGGAAAATAATAAGCGTCCCACTTGCATCACTTTTGGTTCACCCCTTCTTGGTGATAGTGGCCTGCAACAAGCCATATCAGAACGTCCATCATGGCATTCAAGCTTCTTGCACGTAGTCTCAAACCAAGATCCAACCCCAAGATTCTTAATTTCACCTACTAATGGCTTTGCTGGTTCTGTTTCTCTATCTTGTAATTACATGCCATTCGGTACGTTTCTGCTGTGCTCAGATTCAGATTGCTCTTGTTTCGAGGAACCTGAGTCAGTTTTGAATCTTATGAAGGTTATGAACTCAAATAGCCAACACCAGTACAATGGGTTCTTGCTTTCTGACTATGAGCAGATTTTGGAACGCCTCAAGCATAGAGTAATCTTTAAGGGAACTTCTCAGCTGTGTGACTTTAGTGTGAATCAACTTCGAGCAGGCATCAATCTACAGCTAGAAGCAATTGGAATTGGTGGACAGGTAAAACAAACACATTCCTAAATTGCAAGCAAGTATAGTCTCCCTTTGTCTTGAGCTAAAGTTGAATGACCAATAGAGATAGCATTTGTAAAACTTTTAGAACTTGTTTCTAAACCTGTATTTCTTATTTTTCTAACATCTATATGCATATATTTGCCATGGCAGCACACAAGTAACATGAGCTTTCTTAGGAGTAACATGGAGAAAATGAAGATAATACTGGAAATAGAGAAAATAGTGCAAGCATCTTTCTCAAGGAAGAGGAATGCCTTTGATCCTGGCAAGAAGCTAAATAAAATGAAAGAAGCTATGGCTTGGCTAGAGTGGTACAAGAAGGTAACCCTGAATGAAGGAGGCTACTATGATAGTTTCAAATTAAGCGGGTCACGAAGCAGGGATGCGGTCAAAAGCAGACAAGAAATTGTCAAGCACCACAGAACCCTCAGTAAGTACTGGAAAATAATGGTTGCAGAAGTAGAGAAAATGCCACAAAGAGAGAAGGCAGCATTTTGTACTCGGTGGCTATATGCAGGGACAAACTATAGAAGGATGGTCGAACCACTAGACATAGCTGAATACTACATGTTAGGGAACAGAGACTATAGAAATCTTGGAAGATCCGAGCATTATAAACAGTTGGAGAAATGGATGATAGAAGATAAACCGTCTGGAAGTGGTAACAGCAGAAGGAAGGCTGTTAGCCTCACTGAGGATTCGTGTTTTTGGGCACGTGTGGAGGAAGCTATTATAAGTTCCAAAAGACTGAGAGAAGGTAGTACAGAAGAGAAGGAAAATTCAAGGAAGGATTTGGTTGATTTTATGGAATATGTAATGCCTTTGATAAGGAGCTATTCAGTAACCTCTGAGATTTTCCAGTCTAAGAGTAGCTTTATGAAGTGGTGGCAAGAATATAGGCAAGACATTCTAAGCTCCTTGGGTAATTTGGCTTTGTCCTTTTATATGGAATATGAAGAATACAAAACTTATGCTTAGTTAAACTGGCAGCTAATGTTAACTACTCCAGTGCATAACTTACAATAATGACATGTATTATGTACCAA
>JBDJHY010000049.1:7068368-7085752 GCA_039654485.1 Withania somnifera | reverse complement strand
AGAATTTCGCTTCGCAGCCTCGCTGTCTTTCCAGATGGGAAGAACCGGATTAAGAACTTCCTTGCTAAGTCCTCCCATGTATGAATAGAGTTGGGTGGTTCTTCCATTAACGACCTCTTGGCTTCCCCCAATAGTGAGAAGGGGAACAGTGTGAGTCTCACATAGTCAGATGAAACTCCCCGGGAGTCGGTGACACTTGTCCTAACTCTGATAAAATTGAGAGACACAAGATTGAGAGGAGTAAGAGAGTGTTATGTGAAAACTCTAGAAGGGTAAAAGGAGAGGTTGTGTGGAGTGACATGAGTAAGTTACAAGCTTACACTAATTTTACTTCTTCTTCAAGTTGTTGTATTTCTTATACAGGTGTTCTCGCAAAACAAGCCGGCTAGAGATCCTCATTGCATAGAAGAACCATGAGGCACTTAAAATCTTGAGAAAAGGCTAAAAGTTCTCTAAAGAAGATAGCAAAGACAAAACAGATTCTTCGTGTGTTCTTAAAGGTATGGTAGCTAAACTCAACACTCTGAGAAGTGCAAAAGAGAATGGTGTTGACTAGAGTGTGCATAATAGCTTACCTTTGTTTGAAAATAATTTATTTTGTATTAATGAGTCTTTTCATTATGATGACCATGGTAGTACTTTGTTACTTGATCATAATGTCAACGTCATGAGTGCACTAACACTAGTTGATCCTATAGATGATCAAATTGACTTTTATAAAGTCGATTTATGTCCACTTAATGTTAACACTTATGACTTGAATGGGTCTTCACCATGTGTCGAGTTTAGTGACTTTTTAAATAGCATAAATAATGTGACATATTAAAGTGTTGGCACACAAGTTGATCCTTTTGATGACCAAGTTGTGTCCACCTAGTGTCCACACTTGTGCTTTGGATAGGAATGCATTATCATATGTAGGGATGCTTGTAAACAAGCCTAATAAGGAGCCTTACCATGCCAAAATCAATGAGGCTCATGGAAGCTTTTCAAAGGAGCATTGTGCTCCAAAGATGATCATTAGGCAAGGAAGTTTCTACATGTGAACTTAAAGGTAACAAAGCTAACCTAACTCTTGTGTGGCTAATAGCCAAATATATGTAGGTGATAGTTTGCATTTTTGTGGGCCTAATAAACCTTTGCCTTGTAATTCCCATGATAATATCTTGGTGCTTAATGTTCCTAGTGTTGTGAGTAACCAAATACTAGTTGATCCTATACATGACCAAATTAGCTCTTCTTGTAAGATCAATTTGTGTCCACCTAGTATTAGTAGTCATAGCTTGGAAAGGTGTGCACTACCATATGGAAGGTATGAACCTTTGGGTAAAGAGTATGATGACTTGTTTGACTATTTAAGGAACCCAAATCGTGATTGTTTGGTTGATAATGTGCTTAATTGTGACCCCCTTGTATGACACCCTACCCTTGTTTGAAAAGTATGATAATAAATTACTTGACACTTGTGATTTCTTGAGCTGTAATTCATTTGTTGAATGTGGTGGTTTGAGTTAAATTAGGAGTCTTTATCTTGAAGATGATTGCTCTATGCTAGTTGAATCTAGAGGTGGTGATAATGTGATTGAACTTGAGTTTGAATTGCTACCAACCACCAACCAACATGTTTTATTGTAATGGTCAACTTAATGGTAATAATGGACCCCTAAATGAGGAATTGGACAATTTGATTAATGAACCTCATTTTGGTGAAGGAATTGTAAAGGTTGACCATGTAAGTAGTCAGTGTGTAAATGTTGACCTTGGTTCCTTAAAATGTGATTCCCTTCCTTGTTATTCTCAAAGGATTCATGAAGTGGAGTGTATGTTTAGGAATAATGTGTTTAATGACTACATGGTTTTAGAGTATGTGACTAGTGGGGAGACTTATGATGCTGAATATATAACTTTCCTTTGGAGGTTATGGTTTGTCTGATGACTACATGGTTATAGAGTATGTGACTAGTGGGGAGACTTATGATGTTGAGCATATAACTTTCTTAGGAGGTTATGATTTGTTTAACGACCCACTATGGCTTAATGACATATTTTTCAGTAATAAAAAAATTTCCTTCGAAGAAGGTAGTATATTAATTGAGAGGGATAGTGTTGAGGAAGGAGGTAATACATGCATCATAATTACTTCTTCATCATTATGTATTGGTTTTCACCAATATTTTGACGTACTTGAACTAACAAGTACAACTTTTTATGAGTACACACTAGTTGAAGTCAATTTAAGAGATGTCTTTCTATACTACCTATTTTCATATGATGATATTTGTTTTGATGTCAAATATATGTAATATGCAACTAGGGTTGCCATTGGGGTGAATAGGTGTTTTTTTGACCTGTGTGAATGTGAATATTACCCATTTGACCCCGGTGATGCCTTTTATTTTAGCTTTTGTGTGGATAAGCTTGGTCAAATTACCAAGCAAGATTTGAGTTAGGGGAGTCCATGGTACCTTGTTGGTATCAAACCCATGATTGATACTCCTTTCCATCTCTAATGGGCTAAGCAAGTTAGAATATGTGATTGGACTTCATTTGGAAGCCCATTCCTTTTAGAGGATTGTTGGAGCAAGAAAGGTGACCTTTTTCCACAAGGCAACTTGTTCAGATCATCTGACTCAATTTGGGAATTTTTTCTTACTCTGGGGCTTGGCTTTAATTGCAAACTTACCACTAAGGTTACATTGAAGGGAGCTAGTTCTTCTAACACCTTTTCATATTACCTTTTTGCTGACGATGACACTTATATTGATTTGGGGTTAGTCTCCTATAGAGGTATGAGTTTCATGTGGATGGTTAATTTTTATTATTTTCAAATCATATGCGACTCTTCTAAATTGTTGTTGCCTTCCTCTAAGGATTCTTTTGCTCTTAACCTTTGGGATAGCCAAGCTTCTTGTGCTTTAGATTTTATTATGTTTGTGTTTAAATAGCGAAAGATTTGGTTGTCCATGAAGGTTTTTATATGTCTGTGCACTTTTATTTACACTAACAATTGTACTAACCCTCATTTCATGAGAAGGTATTGGTTTTATGCTCCGCTTTTGTTTTTGTAATGTTTGGATTCGAGGAAGAATCCTTTTAAAAAAAGGAGGATGATACGAGCATGGATGACACCAACCATGCAAGACTTATGTTTTAAGGTGTAGTCAAGAGGATCCAAGGCGTGGACGACATTTACGCACTAAATAAGGCTCCAACGGGTGAATACAAGGACCAAATAGAGCAAACTAGAGTTTGAAAGATAGCTTGGGAGCACAATGGAAGACTTCAAGGCTTATTCGGATGAAACCCAAATTTGAGGGGTCAATTTGACAACTTCAAAACTTGGAGGGCTAGTTTGACATATTGAGTCATTTATGAGCTCAAGTGTAATAATTAAAAATAGAAGTAAGTATAAATACTAGGTCTTTCAATTTAGACACCAACATAATTTTGGATGAAAATTTGAACAAAGTTTTGTAAAGCTTTTTTGGTAGTGTTTATCTAAAATTAGATTAGTAAATTGTAGGATTACAATCTAAGTTAGTAATAGGTTCGATTCTATTGTTGATTTAAAACTTCTAGTCATGAACATCATATCAAAATGCTCATTTGTGAATACATTTGGATCGCTCTTTCATTGATTTTAATTCACGTCTCTCATTAGTTAATTGTGGATTCAATTAACTATTCTTTCTTCACTTTGCATCCCTTATTTCTCGTTTCTCATCCCTAATTTCTAACCTATCCTTTAATTCCGCATATTTTGATTACGTGTTCAAATCTCAATTGTGACCCCGTAACTGGGTCCGCATCAATAACACATTCAATAAAAAGACCCTGAGTTTAATTTTCGCTTCACCCATTATAAAAAAAGAATTTTCATATGAATGGTTGATTAAAGATTATCAAACGCGTATGTACATGCAAGAGCATATTGAAGACATAATTACGCCACTAACCGCCTAAAACTTGTAAGTGAGAGATCACACACATTAAACAGATATGAATGCAGGCCTGTACCATACTTATACCCTTAACCCTTCTAACAACTCTATATTAACTACAAATATTAGATATAATCTACGTACAAGCGGATAGCATACCTAGCTTGTTGGCTATCTTACGAGGTATTTGATGAAGATGTATAAGTCATTTTAACGACAGACAATCCAACTGAAAAAACCAAGATGGCAATTCAAATCTAGTTGCCTTGCCTTTGGCATTCCAATGACTATACCATTGTCTCAATAAGTCCAAGAAGATACGCTATTAGTTAGCGGCTCATGATTACTTCCAAGGATGCATGTTCTAGTATATCGATCTGTTCCCTAATTTGCTACATCAACAATTACTAACCATATACCAAGATCCAAGTGAATTCTTCTTCTTTTTTGATCTTCTTCATCATGGGATCTATAGGATCTAGCTTGCTCTCTAACACTACTCTCTTCAACTTATGTAAAAGATGTTTGATTGTATATGAAATTTAAGAATAAAAGGAGATTTTTTAAAACTTGTGATCAGAAGTAAACCCATAGGTATTTGCCCATCTAAAAAGAAAAAAAAAATCACATAAATTAGAAACAGAAGTAGTGTACACCTGTGATTTTTACAAGTCTAAATATCCAAGTTGATTTCATACAGTTGCAGCCGCATGGATGCCTATATATGTTTTGCCTATACCAATGCCATGATACATAAGGATACATGTGTACAAGGCATGACTTTAATTAGTCAGAAACTTTCTAATCAGCAGGTTAATTAAATGAAAACCCTAAATTCACTAGAAGGTGAGATTTCTTCGTAACCCATAATAATATATTGAAGATCTATGTTGGAATAGCATAAACATATGAAATTAATACAGCAAAGTATAATTAATTAAGAGATACAATCAGAATAAAACAGATCCATTAAGATTCACCAACATAACACACCTAAAAACCTTAAACAAAAGAAAGAAACTACTAGTAATAATAATTCAAATAAATATAACAGAACCCACCTGCAGCTAGCAGCAGTTTACAAATCCTTCTTCTTTATCTTCCTGACCGAGTAATTTTTGTGTTCAACAAGATCTACTAGCTAGGAAGTTGTATATAAGTAAAAAGTGATGACTTTGCTTGAAATAGCAAATGGATCGGACCAGGAAGCTTGATTCCCCAGAAAGAAATAAAGTGACTTTTAGAGTCATTCATGAGAAAGCTAGAAAGAGGAGATAGAGAGCCAAGAAAATACTCTCTGGATGGACTATAATTATAAATTCTTGTTCCTCATCGTCATCATCGTCCTCTTGGACATAAACATCATGTCCACCACGTTTTTTCTGACGAATATTATTACTAGTACTCTTGTTCTTTGAAGATGGTGATAATAATGATGATGTTTTGAATATTTTAGGAAGTTGGTGGTGGGAACAATGATGACGGCGGTGAAAGAGGTGAGGGTTTGGTCGTCTTGGTGGTGGTGAAGATTCAGAGGACATGATGATTGCTTTTGGTTTTTGGCGTTGAAAGTTAAGTCACATTAGGGAATATAGAGAAGGTAAGAACTCTGAAAGATAATTAGTATAATACTCTCCCACCTTCCCAATGTTTTTCGTGCACTCTTTTTCTTTCTCTTTTACCCCAGCGAGCGTCTTCCCACACAGGAGAGAGAATTTGTGGGAAATCCTCATCCTTTAGGCTTTATCCTTTCTTAATTTTACTTTGGTTTATTTTAAATTTTAAACGTTAAGAATAGTGACACTAATATTTTATCACAATTTTTATAAAATAAATGTTTAATTTTATTTTGTAAAACTAATTAGGATTAAAAAATAAATTATAAAGATGTTTTTTTAATATGCTAAAAATTATAAGAATATAACAAATAATTTTAAGATTAGCTGTAATAATTCATATGATCGTTTTGTTCTTTCAAGCACGTTTGAACCTTTTTGTTGTTTCATTAGATTGTTAATGACTTGTCAGAATGAGTGACATAATTTACGAGAAGGTTGGATGAGTTTCTCATTTTGGAAGGTTAAAAATTCATTGAAAGCTTTGATCAAATCAATATTTAAAGAAGATGAGTTCTAAATGAAATTTTGATAATTCCTTTATGATCAAAAGGTGTTTTTTGAGTTGGTTGGAACACTGATTTGGGTTTTTTGACTTCCCGATGTATTTCGAGTGCTGGAATGGAAATTTAAAATATAGATTTTAATATTTGATCTCGGTTAATAAATGGTCAAGATATGTCGAACCATTGTTTTAATGGTTCCTATAGGTTCAAAATATTATTTTCAATTTAGTAACATATTTGATTTATGTTCAAATTTGTTTTGAATACTCAACTTTTGTTCTAGTTGAATTTAAAGTAAACGAATTAACCTTAATGAAATATTTGACATAATAAGCTCAACTTCATGATATGAAAATTTCATTCGATTTATATAATAATCTTAGACTTGTCCGAAATTTTAGGTTTAATTTTGATGAGTTTTGAATGAATTTTAAACATTTTGTGTCTTTTGGCCTTATTATTAAGCATAAAAATGTTACAATTTGAAGATATTTTTTAGTCTTAGAAATTAAAATTATTTTTAGACTTCAAAAATTTTTAGCATGAATTATAGGATTGTTCGTAAAAGTTTAGCACAATAAGTTCATATAGAGTATTTATCATGAAAAATGAAATAACTTTTTAACAAACAAAAATAATATTTAATGGACAAATACGTAAAAAAACTGATAAGTTCTAATTGAAAGAGTAGGTCTCTATCCTTCTTTAAAAACATTATAGAACAAAGAATCATCGCATCGAGTTCGTATGATGAAGTTATGAATATTTTAGTGACAATAAAAATAGGCTATAGGTAGATTTAAATGACGTAAAGGTAGATCAAAAAAGTATTATAGAGAGATGATTAGATATGATATGGAGAAGTTATATCTTACTGAGGCTATGATTTTACATAGAAAGTGGAGGATGCGATAAATCTTTATTTAATTTTTGTTATTCACGCTAGTAGTTTTAGTGTCTTATCTTTGCAGTTTTGATGATGTTTCTTGTTTCAGATAAATCTGATTGTAGTATTGTTTTTTCGACTTTTTTTATTATTTTGTTACTATCTATTGTTTATTGTCCTTATATTATGACTTTTATTAACTGTGATTTTTTTTAATATTTATCGAAAATAAATTTTCTACCTCACCTCTGAGGTAGTGGCACGAACTACGTACACTTTACCCTTTTCAGATTTCACTTCATGGGGATACACTGGGTATGTTGATGTTGTTGTTGTATGTGTGTCTGTCTACCATATATATATAAAAGTTACAAGAACAAGACAAGAAGATTTTAAAATATATAGAAGAAATAGAAAAGAATTAAAATATTTATAAACAAAAAATAGAAAAAATAGAACAAAACTTAGATTAAATTAAAAATCAACAAATTAGAACTAAAGATCTAGAACTTAGTAATATAGAAAAAGAAGTTCAAGCTATTAAATCTTTAGCTATAGAAATTAAACAAATAACTCTTACATGAATATAGACGACCCTACTTACCAAAAAGCGATAAAATACACATCAAAGTTTATTCAACCAGAAGGATTCTCTACATATATAAGTGCTAGTCAAGCTGAGACTGTAATTATTAAACAAAATAATACAATAATAGCAATTTTATTAGAAATAAACGAAAATTTAGAAAAACTATTAAAAGGAAAAACAATAGAACAACCTCATCAGACAGAAATAGAAGAGTTAATTTCAAAATTAAATAATATAGAAATCACACCACAAAAAGAAAGACAAAAGATAATTAAAAAACCGCAGAAATTGACATTTTTCAAATAGGGGAAGAAGAAATACTAGAAAAGTCGAAAAAAAGGATTAATGGTGACAAGAAATAAAGATGGGGATAAAAAGTACCTTTTTAAGGCTGATTTGAGAGGTTGGAGACGTTGGAGGAAGTTGATGGAAGAATCCGGTGGACTAAGCTTGGGTCCGACAGTTTTCAAAACTTTTCCTCCTTTCCAGGCTATCAATGGTGGGAAAAGAATTTTGTAGGTCTGGGAATCCATGGGAAACAGAAAAAAGGCGATGTGGATGCGATGGAATAGCGACATCACCGCTTGTCCACTAGCTTGGAGCGAAAACTGGTGGATCATATTGGTTGTTGGTTGCTGGTTGCTGGTTGCTGGTTGCTGGTGGACGATTTGATTAAGGGAAGAAAGGGACTGTTGGTTTAGTTTAACTTAGGGAATTTAAGACTTAAGTGGTATAGGGATAATTAGTTTGGTCTGAAAAATAGAGTAAAATATATTGGCCCAAATACTTTTCCAATAATTACTTTTTCACTTGATTTATTTTAATAATGCTTCTTTTGTCTTAGTCAATTCTCCAAAACTAAATAAATAAATATTATATATTTATACTACATTATATTTTAAAAAAATACGTGTAGCGATATTTTACAATAAAAAGAAAAAAAATTGTCAAATAGCGATATAAAAAAATTATTTAAAGTCCGAAAAAAAATTGTATACTAATATTTTGTTAAAATAAATAGCAAGAATAAATTATGAAATATTTTTATTATATATATATATATATCGCAACTTAAATAATTTTCATGCACATAATATAATTTTTTTCTTGAAAATGAAGCTGCAAATATAAAAAAAAATTGGAGTTCAAATATAAAAAATTACACTAATATTATAAAATATGACACGATATTAGTTATTTATGCACGTACATTTAAAAATAAAAGAATTTATCTTCAAAATTGTTGCTAGTTCTAAAAATAGGAAAATTATTTGGAAAAATGTACCAGGACTATGAAGCATAGAGAAATTAATTTATAGGGAAAAAGAAAGCCAAAATTAAATGTCAACAAGACCAAATTTAGAACATGTGGCTAAATTTGGATAAGAACTCTAACGGATGAAATTATGAAATTCAACTTGAAAATCATAGCTTGGGTATAAGAGTGAAAAGATATTCTCATTAAATATTGACATCCCTAAATTGAAGCTTTTCTCCTAGAAAATTAGACGAGGAACTTTGAGATTTATTGACTTTGGAATGAAGCCCTAGCCTTGTCTCGAGAGAGTGTTTTCTGAGTCTGATAGTTAAGAATATAAAAGCGAGGAATTTGGATAAGTATGAGTATATATATTACCTTTAGGAGAAGCCAAAATGACTTAATATTAAGTCTATAAGTGTCATGACCCAAAATTTAGGTCACGATAGCGTCTACAACCCTCAAGCAGACAAGCCTAACCCTATATCCTAGAGCTATGTTCAATGGGTTATATACTCTCGAATCATCCAACATAGAAAAAAGGCATAAGCATATATATGTAAAAACGAAAGCAGAAGAAATACATATACAACCCATATCCCAAAACCGATGTTAATAGCACATGGAGCTACTATGCAGAGAATCAAAAAGATAAATATATACAAAGCAACTCCTACAAAAGTAATACTACACATGGCCTTCTATAGAAAAAAAAAGCAGGCTGGAAATCAAGGAAACCACGGTTAGCTCGGACGGCATAACTCACTGTAAGTTGTATCTACTCCGCATGATTTCGGCGTCTTTAATAACCCCTACTGGTATCTGCACCACAAAAATGGTACAAAAGTGCAGCATGAGTACCAAACATGGTACCTAGTAGGCATCATAGGCCGACCGAACTAAAATAAAGTACAAGTAAAAAAGCGAGGAAGTACACAAGTCAAACATAGTCGAAAAGCAGTAAAACTAACAGCTATGCAGAAAGATAAACATATCGGAGTGCAATACCATCAACAGAGTGTAAGTATAGGCCTTTAGGGAGCTAAAATATGGTGAACATGTACGGTAGTAACCACTACCCAAAAATTCAAAATCAAATTAAGGAAACGTAGTTGTGCTCCAGCTAAGCCAAGACCCAACTAGCCATATGGGTACATATATATACGCCACGGATAAAGGATCGAACGATTGAATATAGATAAGTATGAAACAGAAAGTAAACACACAAAACCTACTTGGAGCCTCATCCCGCCGCCAAGTACAAACAGCACAACAAAACCCATCATGAGTCCCGCCCTTAAGCCCGATGTGCACATACAATACGAAGGTAATACACGAGGTGGTTAAAAGTAAATATGAATAAAGTCCTGTCATACTATGGGCATCCCTCTCAGTTATAAATCTTGGGGACTTACGCCCCTACCAGTACCAATCTCAGGGCTGCGCCTCAACTTAATTGCAGGGCCTAAGCCTTACTAGTGCTAAACTCCAGGGTCTATGCCCTACATATGCCATACTTTGGGTCCATGCCTTGGAGGACCACGCCTCAACTCAAAATGCCCCATCAGTACCTATCTCGGGAATCTGTACCTCATCAGCACCATGCTCAGGGGTCTAGGCCCCACATCTTCTATACTCAAGAGTAGGGTAAGTACCCCATCAATACCAATAATGAAAATTTGTACCTCATCTGTGCCATTTTCAGGGTTTGTGTCCCGGAGCACCGCGCCTCTATATCGAATACAGGGTCTAAGCCCTGTCAACACCAGTCGCATCATCTAAAACCAATAATATAGAAATGCCTGATTATTGTATAACAACAATAATGTTAATAACAACATGAACGAAAACAACTGAGTTTAAGATTAGCCAAAGACCACCAACTAAGAGATCGTCTCACCACACTCATCGCGTGATAACTCAAATAGTCTCCAAGGTCTATAGCCCCCACTCGGTGAGGCCAGGACCTAGGCATGCAACCCTTCACCCTCTATGTCCTTCACGGGCCCCTAAAAGTTGATAAAGTAAACACAAGTTAACTAGAAAGAAGCGATCAACCTAAAACCCAACTCACACTATTAGCCACATCACAAAAACAAAATAATAGCCCAATCTATAATGAAAGTAAATAAACCTAGCCTACCTGAGCACCGGTGAAAATTCTCAAAATACGTGCATCATAGGCCCAAAGCTCCGAACGCAGCCGAAAACATCCAAAACTATCAAATTATGATTTCAGGGATTAAAATATGAAGAATAAGACCTATATTGCAATTAGCGAATTAGTCGGAATATGGGCCGTAAAACAAGCATGCGAGCCCCATAGCTCTAAAAAATAAAGTAAATATACCGGCGTGAATCCCTCATCTTGGGGACTCGTGCTCCAAAATTGAGCCTAAAATGATGAAGGAAGGAGGGAGAAATCATGGTTTAAAGTAAGGAAATTAAACTTTTTGCATAAGCAAAAAGAGACGGAAAAAATGAGAAATACCCTGGGAAAGCTTTTCCATGAACTCACACATAACTCCTCACCACTTTCCCATCTCAATACACCCTAAAACATCCCCTATTCCAAGGTCATCTATGGTTATTTTTAATGGAAGCAATGGTTTGAAAGAAAGGGGATGACCCCTTTTATAGACTGTGCATAGCCGCTGGTGTGAGCCATTTGGCCACAGGGGCGACCTCGCCAGGGCGATCTGTGTCTCGTAAGTGCGGCGTTTACTGGGAAGCCCATCAAGCACAGGGGTAGCCACCGTAGGGATGAGGCCATGGGCGCAGGGGTAACCTGCAGCAAATCTCATCAATACACAAACTCCTGAGGGAGCTAAAACGAGCATCCCGAGTCCAATTCTAGCAAATCAAAAGTGTATTTTGGATGGAAAACACACTATGGACTCAATAAAATGACAAACCTAGGTCATTTAAGTGAAAAAAAATCCCATACTCAAACTAACTTGAAAGAGGAATTTTTCAAACGAACCCAAAATGAGCCCGGATACCCCAGGAAGCAAATTAATAACTCAACTAGCCCAAAATCATTATTTGGAGCTGATGGAATCATCAGGATTCCAATTTGATTCTCCAATCACCAAAAGACCACCCGGGTTCCAAAATAATCTTTGGTTGAGATAAATTTCCACAAAAACCTCAAACTCAAAATAAAATCCAGGGATACAAAATTAAGGTCTATCTAGACCAAAGACAAAATTTTAGAGCTAACAAAACTGTCAGAATTCCATTTTGAGTGTGTTTACTAAGATTTCAATCTCAAATTTCACTATTTTAAAGCTGAAACTTCAAAATAGGAAAACTGAGATAATAGACAATCAAGATGCAAGGGCACCGAACTACTAGTTCCAGAAAGTTATAAATAACTTGGAGCTACTACCAGATGGATCTAAAGGAAAAAATGACCAAACGGGTCATTATAAGAAGTTATAGGAAATGACTGGAATACCCTACTTAGAGTCCCAAAAAAAATACTGGGAGGAACCTACAGACCACAATACAAGCCATGGTTTAGAAACCATGGTCCATAGGTTAAATTGTAAACTGAGCCTAAACGTTAGACTATTAAATAGAAATTATGAGGGAACAATACTACTCGTCGTATGACTAGTATAGTTCGTACTTTGCCCCTCGTACTAAAGACTTAAATCTTACAAATTTGATAACTCTACAATATGGAAAGAAACACGATCTGTAATTCAGGTACTTCAGTCTATGAGTTTTCCGTTGAACTTGAGGAATAGAAACTCAACATGTTGAATCCACTAGTATAGTTCACTAATACAGTCCATAGTATTGATCGTACATAGGACCTGCAATAATTTCCCTAGATTTCCCTGAGTTATTCTTAGATACTAGTCTAAGGACTAATTCTAAGCATGAATCAGGCATGGGGCATTGCATAATATTTGAAAAAAAAAAAGACCTAGAGCGTCATCATATTTGAATGTTATCATCTAAAGTTTTTTATTTTTTTAGTTGATGACATTCCTAATATTTTATTCTAGACTTGGTATAGACCTTATTAGTTCTTAGTGATGTCATTTGCGCTAATATATTCCATAACTACTTTCACAAGTCTGATTAATAGTATATTCAAGATTTTTTTGGATTTTTTTGGCATTATTTTTATTAATGATATCTTGATTTATTTTAAGTGCAAGGAAGAATATGATGGTAACCTAAGTATTGTGTTGGGCTTATAGAAAGAGAAGAAGTTGTATGCAAAATTCTTCAAGTGTAAGTTAGGTTGGATTTTGTATCCTTATTGGTACATGTGGTCTCAAAGAAGGGGTTTATGGTGGACCCACAGAAGATCGAGGCTATTGAGAATTTAGCTATTCCGACCACATTGGTTTGCAGTTTCATAAGGTTGGTAGCTATTATCACAGCGTTGTGGAAGGTTTTTTTCCATTGCTTCTCATTTCACTTGGCTTACTCAAAATAATAAACCTTTTATTTGGTCTGATAAATGTGAAGAGAGATTTCAAAAGCTCAAGGCATTGTTGACTACTACCTCTATTCTTGTTTTGGCAGTAAAAGGTAAGAATTATATTGTATATCGTTATTACTCATATTTTAATTTAGGCATTATATTAATATAATAAAAGAATGTCATTGCCTATGCTTCAAGGCAACTAAAGAAAGATGAAAAGACTTACCCTTTGCATGACCTAGAATTAGTTGTAGTGGTGTTTGCTCTCAAGTTATGGAGACATTATTTGTATGGGGTTCAATGTGAGGTGTTCTTGACCACCACAGCTTATAATATATATTCATACTGAAGTATCTAAATATGAGATAACATAGGTGGATGAAGTTGCTTAAAGAATATGAAATCACTATTTTATACCATTCGGGTAGGGCTAATTTAGTGGCCAATGCTTCGAGAAAATGGTTAGAAATGTGGGTAGCCTATATTATTTGAAGACTCTCAAGTGTCAGTTGGCTAGGGAGATTCAAATTCAAGATGATAGTTTTATACAACTTAAAGTTTCTGAAAGAGGTGTTTTGTTATGTTGTATGGTGGAAATATCTTTTTTCCTTCATCAGATAGTGTCCAAATAGTTTAAGATACAAAATTGAGTAGACTTCACGATATATTTTTGTTAGGAGAGGCTAAGTAGACTATGATTGATGATGAGGGTGTCTGAGTATTAAGGGGAAAGTATATGTTCCCTGTGATTATGATTTAATTCCTACAATCCTTACAGAGGCTCACAATATGAGAAATTCTATACATATTAGTGCATGCAACCAAGATGTATTATGTGCAACACTTTTTGGGGAAGAATGAAATGTGTTATTATGGACTTTATTTCTCAGTACTAGAATTGCCTATAAGTTATGTATGAGCATTAGAAGCTTGGTGGAACACTTTTGAGTAAGCTAGTCCTAACTGAAAGTGGGAAGGGATATAAATGGATTTTGTGGTTAGCCTCTAACATACCTAAGAAAATATAACTCCTCATTAGTTTTTGTGGATAGATTAATAAGTTTGCATATTTCATTCCAATTCAAACGACCTATTATATGGCGTAGTTAGACGAGAATTATATTTAGAAGATCTTATGGTTGCATAGAGTTCCAGTCTATATTATCTTGGATAGAGGTACTCAAATTACCTCTAAATTATTGAGTACATTACATGAGGAGATGGGTACCATCTTTGGAACTTAGCATAATATTTCACCCTCAAACCGAAGGAAGTCTACGAAGACAATTCAAGTATTGGAGAGTATGTTATGTGTATATGTATTAGCTTTTAGTTTTCATTGGGACAAATTTATACCTTTAAAAAAACTTACGTATAATAATAACTACCATTCAAGCATTAACAAGGATATTTTTTAGGCATTGTATGGTAGGAGATGTAGATTTCCCATAGGTTGGTTTGATTCAGTTGAGAAAAAATTATGAAATATTGACTTTCTAAAGAATTAATAGAGAAGTTGAAGTTCATCCAATAGAATCTTTTAGTGGTTCAAGTAGGAAAAGGAGTATGCTGATAGAAAGGTAAAAGGCATGTACTTTAGAAGGTGAGCAAGTGATACTCAAGGTCTCACCCATGAAGGGTAATATGACATTATGTAAGTGGTTCAACTAGCTTCAACTAATTTGATCACACTTTGAGGAAGTATAAAAGCATCTTCCTAGAGGTTCTGCAAAGCAAATATTATAGAGTTAACAATTTGGAGCCTCTAGCATAAGACAAATGTTTTGTTGATATGGAAAGCTTCTCAGTTCTTGACACTACTCTAGTGACAATACAGTTCGGATCATTTCTCATGTGTTAATGGTAAGACTAGATATCTAGTAGGCAAAGTACCAACAGTAAGACTTTTCAGACACTCCAACTATAACGGTATTAGACTTTTTATCTTCTATTGACAGACCAGTAGTTATTGAGAAATAGTTGATAGCCTCCATAATTTTGACTACTTATTGTTCATTGCCTTTATATAAGATCATAAGATCCTTTAAAAAGGTAAGATGTTTCAGTTGATATTCCTTTCACATAGGGTGGTACCTAAAATTAGACAACATACTTATCATAGTCATAATGCGTGAGAAGTGTTCCATTTGTAAGACAAAGAGCAAGAGCGGATGAGATACCCTTGCCTTAGTTATTTATTCCATGCAAATATTCCACACCTCTCACCATTAATTTTGATTGTAAAACTTGTGGAAGTCACACACACCATAACTACCTTAGTGAATTTAGATGAAAAACCATAGACATTTAACATCTCTTTCACAAAGTCCACTGCACAATGTCATATGCCTTTCTTTAGTCAACTTTATTAGACATATAGGAGTTATTTTCCTATTGTAATTCCTCATCAAATAATTATAAATAAAAAAATTTGAATAAGGTATTTTCCTTGGAAAAAAAGTAGTCTAAGAAGAGTTCATTAGACTAGAAAACACCTTCTTCAATCTGTTTAAAATACAAGTATCAAGATTTTTGTAGAAATATATGGGATTGAATTGGTTTGCATGTTCAAGTTTTTCAGCTTTTGAATAAGAGTAATCATAGTAGTATTTAGCTATTTTAACATCTTCCCATTGCAAAATAAATCCTTAATTGCATCACATACGCCAAGGCCAATTATATCCCAAGCCTTTCTAAGGAAACCCCTTCTATAACCATCAGGTCCAGGTCTTTTACTAATATTTATGCTCAAAACTACCTTTTTAATCTCTACATTAGTAACATGACGTAAGAGTTGATGTCTTTGCTCCTTATTAATTCTACCCTTTGTTCATATATTCTCCCATGACACTTATTTCTTTCCCCACCTTTTTCACCTAACAAATTCTTATAATACCTTACAAATATTTTAGAAATGGTATCTTGGTCATGATTCATATGATGAAATTCATCTCTGAGTTAAGTTATTACCTATTGAAGCTTAATTCTCTTTATCAATGAGAAGAAACATCTGGTATTATCATCACCTAGTCTCATCCAACTTGCCTTGCTCTTTTGTTGCAAAACCAATTCATCCAAAAAGGATGATCTTTGGAAATGTTGTCGTACTTTCTTGTAATTACCATGAAGGTCATTTTTTAAATTTCTTGTAAGATTAAATTATTTCCTTTTCTATAGTTTCCATGAGTCATAGTTGATCAGTTTATGTGGTTAATTTTGAAATTGGAGCAAAAAATTTTAAGTTTTTAGAAATTTTCAATTTTGGAAACCTTTATGTTTAAATAGATGACTTCGGTCAACATTTGGAGTTTTGAGTCTTTAAATGATATTCTATCAGTTCCAACAACTTTGAGATATAGATGGTCTAAGAGGACATTTATTTTAAGTTCTAGGCTTTTCATTGTGATTTTAGCCCATTAGATAAAATAAAGTTGATTTTAAGGTCAAAGTTTGACTTATGTCAATATTTGATGATCAAAAACTCATATTCAGATTCTATCAATTTTGTTAGATTTAGAAGGTCATTTTTATCTAAGAGAAGGAATAAATAATTCGTCAAAGGTCCTGAGGGAATTTTTGTCATTTTAGATAAAATTTCTATTCTTATTAGCCTTGGAAGATATACGAAGCAAGGAGACCTCGAATTTCTATTATGGTTTTACTGAGTTTGGAATGTCAAGTTTATAAGGGTAGCATATATGGTTTGTGTGAGACTCCAAATGAATCCTGAAGATCCATTCATGACATTTTTATTTGATTTTTTAGTTGTTATAGTCTTCTAGTTTTAGACCTATTGTTCTTTGCGACCACATGAGCTTGAATTGTGATTGTGTAGCTCTAAGCCTTTGTTCATCACGGTCACGTCCTCAATTTCACGTGATGGAGTGGTAATGGATGTTGACTCATCACGATCGCTCAATTACTTTTCTCATCATAGTCGCATGAGTAATTATTGTGATCGCGTAGGTATAATGTTTTCAGTGTGCAATGGCTTAAAATTACTGTAGCTATATTTTTTTCCTGTTTACTATTTTTGGACCTTGAGAGGTCATGTTGGGGTATTTTTGTAATGACCCTCAAGGTCATTTATGATAAATACACAATATTTTGTATTCTATAGCATTTCGATAGTTTCTCCAAG
>JBDJHY010000049.1:7042999-7061680 GCA_039654485.1 Withania somnifera | reverse complement strand
GGGGTGGTAATCAAAACCAATATAGAAATCAAGTTCAAGGCCAAACTTTTCAGTAGCAAGGCAATCAAAATCATGCTCAGTCAAGCAACTATACTATTGAGGAGATACTCAAGCAGATTTTGGCTGAGCAGACTAAGATAGTCGTTGATAATAAAGAATAATAAATTGGCCACTCAGAACTTATAAGAAGATGGGTCAAATAGTTTGAGCATAAAATGTAAGACTCAAGGAGGTCTTCCTAGGACAGGGACTTAAATCCTAAGTAAGTCAATGTATTTTTATACCCAAAGTGGTAGACAGTTGGAGGAATTGGAACCGAAAAAGGTAGCTTCCAAGGATATGGTTATACATGATGATGATAACTCGAAGAATGAGAAAAATTTAAAGTTCTGAAGCATCCCCCCACCATTCCTTCAAAAGTTGATAAACTAGAAGGAAAAAGATTGTTTCAGGAAATTTATTAATATGTTGAAGAAAGTTCACATTAATTTCCTCTTGTTGATGTTTTATAGGAAATTCTCAACTATGCCAAATATGTCAAGACTATTATATCCACTAAGATAACAGAATATGCAACTGTGGCACTCATTAAGTAGTGCAGTTTTCGAATACAGAAGCAACTTCTAAAAAAGCTTAAAGATCTAAGAAGCTTCTCCATTCAAATTACCATTGGGTATCCCATTAGTGACTAGGGCCTACTGCAATTTGGGGGCGATTATAAATTTAATTCCTACTTCTTTATTCAGAAAGATGGGTTTAGACAGTCCAAAGCCCACTACTGTGATTTTGTAAAAATTTAATTCCCGCTTCTTTATTCAAAAAGAAAGGTTTAGACAGTCCTAAGCCCACTACTGTGATTCTATAATTGGATGATCATTATATGGACCGTCCGAATAATATCATGAAAAATGTACTAGTCCAAGTGAGATCTCTAATTTTCCTAGGTAATTTTATTGCTATAGATTTCAATCCTGAATAGGAAGTCCCATTTATTTTGAAATATCTATTTTTAGAAACTTAGCATGCTTTGATTGATGTAGCAGAAAGGCTATTAACTATAAGAGTCAATGATAAGATAGAGGTCTTTTATGTGTACAAAGTAATAAGCCTACCGGAAATTAATAAAAAATTATCTTTCAAAGGCTACCGACAATCGATGAAAAATTATCTTCCATAACTAGTATTGAGATGGATGATGAGCCAGCATATTATACTATTCGAGACCCTCTTGAAAGGGAACTGATGGGTGTTGGTTTGTTTGGAGATATGGAAACTCACAAAATGGTGCAAACACTTAATGTGGTAGTCTTAAATGCCACTAAGGAGTTTGAACCATTAAATAGGTTACTGCGGCCTACTAAAGAGGCTCCTAAGTTAGATCTTAAGACTTTACCTGCTGTTGAAGTATGTATTCCTAAGGGGAAAGGAGACTCTACCTATTATTTTTCCTACTCATCTATTAGAAGTTCAAGTTAGTGCATTTTAAGTTATGCTGGGTATCGAATTTCAGATATACACCACATCAATCCTTTTTTTTTTCTTATACATAATATCTTTATGGAAGAGGGGTTCAAACCTAGTGTATAGCATCAATATATGATAAATTTCCATTAAAGGAGGTAGAGCTAAGCGGTGATTAAGTGACTGTACATCGGTATTATTTATTCAATTTTTGATAGTAAGTAAAGTATCCATGTTCAATGTATTTTAAAGAAGGGGGCATGACTATGATTGTTAATGATGATACTAAGTTAATCCCTACACACACTATCATTGGGTGGCGTATCTGTGTTGATTATCATAAGATGAATGAGGCGACACAAAAAGATCATCACCCTAGTACTTTAATCGGTCAAATATTAGACAAGCTTACAGATTAAGAGTACTTCTACTTCCTTGATGGGTACTCTAGCTACAATCATATTGCCATAGCACCTAAATATCAGGAAAAGACAATTTTCACCTGCCTTTATGGCTCTTATTCTTTCAAGTTTATACCATTTGACCTTTGCAATACACCAATAATATTGTCGAGATGCATGACTATAATTTCTTATGATATGGTGGAAGATTTTGCAGAGTTTTTATGGATAATTTTTAGTATTCAGGGATAAATTTGATGCTTTCTAGAAGAATCTTAACCGAGTATTGGCTAGATATGAGGAGACCAACCTAGTTCTAAATTGGGAAAACGTAACTTTTTAGTCAAGGAAGGCATTGTCCTTGTCCATAAGGTTTCATGCAATGGGTTGGAAGAGGACAAACCAAAGGTGGAAGTGATTGAGAAGCTTCCTATTCTGATGTCTGTAAAAGGAGTGCAAGGTATTCTTAGTCATGTTGTTTTCTACAGGCAATTCATAAAAGCCTTCTAAAATAGCCAAGCAATTGTGTAGATTTTTATAGAAAGGAAGTCAAATTTGAGTTTGGGTTTGAATTGTGTTGTGTACTTTGAAGAACTAAAGAGAAAATTAATTAAGACTCTTATTCTTGTGGATCCATATTGGGATCTTCCATTCGATCTCGTGTGTGATGCAAGTGATGTAGCTATAGATGCATGTAATGTGGCTATGGATGCATTATTAGGATAGCAAAGGAATAAGATTTTGCACTCCATATACTATATGTGATCAAGTCTCTCGACAATTCCCAAGACAATAACACTACAATGGAGAAGAAGACTCTTGCATTAGTCTATGCATATCAAAAAATCAGAGCATGCTTTGTGGAAACTAATCCATACAGATCTTACATTCATTCGGTACTTATTCAATTAGAATGATGCAAAACCCCACTTGATTAGATGGATATTATTGCTACAAGAATATTATTTAGAGATTTAGGAAAAGAAAATCAATTAGCTAACCATTTATCAAGGCTAAAAGACCGATCACATAATAGGTGAGGAAGTGCTACACATAAAGAAGGCCTTTTTTGATGAGCAGTTCCTAGCACTTGATATTGCTACTATTCCTTAGTATGCTAATATAATTAACTTGATTATGAGTGGGGTGTATCCCCTGGATATTACATACCAGTGAAGAAGAAAGTTGCATCATGACACTCAATATTATATTTGGGAGAAGTCGTACTTGTTTAAAGAGGGGAGAGACAGAATGATAAGAAGTCCAATCCAGAGTGTGAGATGAAGAAGATCTTAGAAAGTTGTCTTTCTTCTTTTTATGGAGGTCATCATGGCGGTGAACATGCAACTCGCAAGGTGCTACAGTATAGTTTCTTCTAGCCAACTTTATTCAAGGATACAGTGGCATTTGTGAAGAAATGTGATCAGTGTCAAAGGATGGGAGGTATATCTAGGTGGCATAAGATGCCTTTCAACAACATTTTAGAGGTGGAAATATTTTATGTATGAGGGATCAATTTTAGAAAATAATTTTATTTTTGTATTTGCAGACTATGTGTCCAAATGGGTAGAGGTTGTGGCTCTTCCCACCAATAATTCCAGGGTTGTGATGAAATTCATTAAGAATAATATATTCACAAGATTTGGAACCCCTAGATCCATCATAAACGATGGGGGTTCCTATTTTGTGAATGTTTAGTTCAGAAACTTGTTGTTAAGTATGGGGTGTAATATAAAGTGGCCACAACATATCACCCACAAACGAGTGGCCAAGTGGAGGTGTCGAATCATGAAATAAAGCAGATCTTATATAAGACCATAAATGCTCAAAGGCGATATTGGTCTATCACACTTGATGAGGCTTTATGGGCTTACAGAACAACATATAAGATACCTATTGGCACTTCCCCATACAGGTTGGTATATGGTAGATCATGTTATCTTCCGGCGGAGCTTGAGCATCAAACTTATTGGAAAATCAAGAAGCTGAATGCATATCCAGAGTTGTATGCGAGCAAGAGGATGTTGCAATTGCATGAACTTGCAGAGTTCATGTTTCATGCATATAAAAATGGAAAGATTTATAAGGACAGACAAAAAACTGCCATGATAAAAATATTTTTCCACACACCTTTGAGCCAGGACAGAAGGTACTAATTATTTAACTTTAAGCCGAGCTGTTTCTTCAAAATTTATGATCCGGGTGGTCTGGGTCATTTGGAATAGTAAGAGTTCACCACATGGGGTAGTTGAATTGAGGAAGACTGACAGGAGCACAATATTTTTTTGTGAATGGACAACGGTTGAAACACTCCAAGGGTGGAGATGTTGATAGGAATAAGACTTTCCTCACTTTATAAAATGAGTGAGATAACATGCATCTTGTCACGACGTTAAATCTGGTACTACATAGGAGGCAACCCATGAATGTTTTAAAATTATAATCATAGAAAAATAACAAAAAAATACAAAAATATGTATTGTTCCATGACCGTAAACAATGCGTTGGGTGGGGGAAACCAACCATTTTTAGCTAATTCTTACAAGTGTTTAGGAGAATGGGAAGCAATGCCATGGAATATGGTAGGCTAAAAGTGGAAAATTTTCACAAAGTGTAACCTATAAGTAGACCTCACGATGCAAGGTTAATTTCAAAGATTAAACTGTGCACCACAGTGTTTATTTTCTAGGTTTTCTGTTTAACTATGCACTAAGGTACGCGATACAAGGTTAAACTTTTCAATTTAACTTTGCGATGCGAGGCTCCCATGCCCAAATGAAATGCATGTAATAGAGGTATTTTGTTTGACGTTTTGATGAAGCCCACGAGGCGAGGTTAATTTCATCAAATAAACCTCGTTGTGTATGGGTACAGGAAATATTTTTTTTTTAAAAAATCTACTGGGTCAACTTGATCCAGATAAGTATTTAAATACCTAAAATTCTTCATTTATCTCAACCTTGCACTTCACACTTCTCTTTTCAAATATATTTTCTCTCAAAAACTAACTCTCAATAAAGAATCCTTCCTCCTTCTTTAATTTCTTCAAGTGAAAATGAATGTTCATGGTTGTTTATAGAAATAATGTTATTTTCTTTAAGTTATTTCTCTTGGAGGATAAGAAGTATGAAGTTTGAGTTTTCAAATGTGTGATTTTGAATACTTATTTCTACATCTTTGACAAGTAAACTAAATACATGTTATAATGTTGATGTTCTTGCTAATGGAGGAAGGACTTGGGTAGAACGGGGTTATGTTTTTGGATATGAAAATATTTCGATTTCATGATTTAATGAGTATAATAATGAAAAGTTGTAGTGATTTTTCATATTTTTTAGAGTGGAATGCGTGCATTGTTTCCATATTTTGAACTAAACCTTGGCTGAGAAAAATGAAAATTTCATGAACTTTGAACTATATGCCATACCCCGGGGTCACCCCTTAGGTGTGGCACAGTGCCTAGAACCATAGATGACTCCAAGTTAATCCATGTTGATAGCATAATGAATAACTATATTTTGCATCAATCATAAGCGAGCTAAAAGAATTACTAAAATGGGCCTGAACATTCTATAGTTTATTAATAAAACAAGGTCTAGCAGACCACCACTTATTAAACGTAACTAGCACATCTACTTGTTTGAAAACCTTTAAAATGTAATGACAACGATTGGGACAAATCCTCGCTAGCTCAAATTCTGAGGTAAGGCAAATAAAACGTCCAATGCGACTAATGAAGCATCAACGTGGCCTGTGTAGAAATAAGGCCTTACCAACAATATAATCTGCAGAAATCACCGAAAATCTAATAGTTATGTCTGAGTGCGGACATTGGAATCTACATTATGACAATAATGTGGTACACAATGCAGTTAGTATATCAGATATACTGTTACATAAGGCGTATAACTATTTATATTTATACATAAATCATGAAAATAGGACATAAAATCATGCTAAAAAAGGGATAATGACAATCATAGTTAAATTTAAGTGAAGCGGCATAAAGTAAAGTAAGTTACCAAGAGTAAGCATCGTAAGGGAGTTTTTTTTATAACCAAGAGTAAGTTACGCGAGCTCATAATGTCCAACATAATAACTCCATTCTAGAAGAGTTCCTCAATACCTTGCCGGTACAAGAAGGCTACATAGTCATAGTGATATGATCCATAAGTAGCCTTTTGTCTAACCACTCGGGCTAAGGCCACTAGATTTATATCCTACGTTGGCAAACGTAGTTTACAAGTCTGGGGTATCACCCCTTAGGTCGAGTAACATTGTTCCCCATACCCTTGGTGCTAAATAATCCTCCCAAATAATCATAGGTTCATAAGATCAATAACTTGCAAGGAATCTTATGATTCATATCATTTGAGTAGAAAATCATATTCTTGTAAAAGTTCACATATGTTGCAAGTTTATAAGATAGTTATGCCATAAAAAATCATGACCCTTATAATAGCAATGGGTTGAAATATCATCCTTTAACCAAAGTAACTTCACATAAAAATTGTAGATTTACGAAAAAGTATCCTTAAAACAAGGAGGGTAAAGCATAATGATAAATTCTTATTTAAAACTATGAGGGAAATCATAATCATATATGAAGTTGATATGGGAACGGAGAATGTGATAAGAACTTATAAACTTGAACTTAACCACAAAAACATGAATCAAATATTACATACATAATAACTTGAAAAATACTTAAACGTGGGGATAAACAAAATCCACCACTGAAAACCCTGCATGTCTTAGTAATTCTCAGTCCTTAGAGGAGAAGAGTTTGAGAAGTCTCTTGAAGGACCCTACATGACCTTTAGAGGAACTTGAGAGACTTGAGCATAATTTGTGAGTAAATTTATTTGTATGGAAGGTTATAAACGTGGTTGGATTTTGAAACAGAAAAGGACAAAGTTACCCCTTAATTTTGTGAAAAGAAAAGAAAAAATTTTGAAAAAAATTCTCCCAGGACCAACCAGTGCGCCACACAATTTATGTCGTAAATTAAATTGTGCAACGTGTATCTTGTCTCATAGATTAATCTATGCAGTGTGCAACTTATCCCACGGGGACTCCAGTAATCTTTTAGAGTGGGTTAGGTACATGACCTTTTGTTTATGCGTATATCTGTCTATGGTATTTGCTTTTGATTGGTTATGGTCATTTTGGTTAGGATGGAGTGTGTTATAGGTTATTTGTTGTTGTGGTTGAAGAATATAAGAAATAAAAAAATATTTTTAGTAATTTTTAGTTCTATTTTCTTATATTCTTGGTCTTTAGGTAAACTACACTTATTTCACCCCTTGATTTTTCTTTTTTGAGGGGTGTCCTTTGAATCAATATCCTTATTCTGTTTTAGGAGTAATTTTTAAAAAAAATTAGTGTAGGGACTTTTTCCGATGATGGATGGATGGTGATTGTCCTGAGGGAAAATTAATCAATTAGGATAGTAGTGTAACCCCTTTATTAACTTGCATGACGTTGCACTTAAGTCCAATCAAGTACAGGTTACATTGAACTATTTGTGCCAAGACTTGTATGATGTTTGATTTGGCTCTTTTTAATTATAGAGTAGCGTGAGATTAATTGTGAATTTAACTCAATGCAATCTCATAATGTGTATGCAATTTTTTTGATGCTATATTGGATAAATGATGTGTGGTAAAGATTTTTTTTAATCCATTGCATTTATAGTGATCTCTAGAACTTTTCCTGTGTTTGTATAAAACGAAATGAAAATGTTGAGTTTGGGAGGTGATAGAGACATTTTCTTGTTAAACCATATTGTATTTTTTTTCTTTATCTATTCATGATGTATGACTGTAGTTATCCCCGTTGTGCCTTTAGCCTATTCTATTGTAGCCTCATCTATAGTTATTCCTTTCTTTTCATTAAACCATAACTTGAAACCAAAAACTTCTAAGCGTTTTAGTTGAAAAATTAAGGTTGACAAGGAGTGAAACTTTTAAAAAAAAAAAAAGGAAAAAGATATATTAAAGCCCTAAAAGTAATATCTAATGGTGTGATAAAAAATTTATGTATTATGGGGTGGGGAATAAAGTGTTATAGCACAATAGAATTTCAAAAATGTGTATTAGATACTCCCTATCAAATAATGTGTAAGCTAGATTAAAGAGGGGAGCAAAACAACGTGAAATGTGGAAAAGAAAAAGAAGGGTAAAAAGATGTATTTGAAGGTGAGCTTAATGAAAAGGGTGATGTATTAAATCTCTTAGAGACTAGTCACTATCTAACCAAAATAATTCCAACCTGTCTTTTGCCTACATTACAACTTGCAAAGTCTTACTTGATCCCATATATTGATAGCCTTATATTAGTGGAGTACGACACTATGGGAAAGCCTATGGTTCATCTTATGCTACATGTGTGATTCTTTGAGAAAATGAGAGTTGTTGGTTATGGTGCCAATTTCATTTATTATGCATATGGTGAGAATACAAAGGCACCTTTTATTCATGTGGGGCACTAAGGTTAATACGCAGCCATCTTGTCATTTGCATGGATGCATAGAATTATTTTGGCCTACTTTTGATCCAGTGAAATGGTCCCAGTAAGGATGGTGCAAGGCCTGGATAGAGATAGTAAAGGAAAGAACTTTGAATCCTAATTTGGATGTGATAGTATGATGCTTGAAGGAATTAAGTTGCAATTAAAATTGTTTGGCAAACTTGTAAGTGAATGTATTTTTGTGCCTAACTGTTTTGGTTAAATATTGAATAGGTTATTTATACTTGTTTGAGGATGAACAAGGCTTTTAAGTGTGAAGTTGTGATGTGTATTGACATATTCAAAATATAACATTTTACCCACGCTCAAGTCATGTTTTGAGAGCAATGTGCCATATTTATTGATTATTTTGGTGTAGAATACGTTTCAATTACCTAACTTATGTGATTAGTGTTTTGCATGTAAACAAGAGGCTCATTTGAGTAATATGAGATCAAAAGGTTACGTACGAAAACACTAGGCAGAAAAAGTTGCAAACTAACAGTGAAGTAGATGAACTGCGTGAAGTGCTGTTAAATGTGAGCAATAAATCCCGCAACATGGAATTAATTTGAGCAGCTAAAGTTCGCAGCGCCCACTGTTGGATCGAGAACAAATTTCAGCAAGCTTTGGGATAAATTTGGGGTTAACTTCTATTAAGTCCATGCATATAAATATCTTATTAAAAACATGTCTTGGGGATTATTGTTGCTTTTACGAAAGAACAGAGAGCAAACGATTTCTTCATCCTTAGGGTTAACTTTTTACTTATTTTGTAGTCTTTCTCTTTTTTGAAACTGGAATTTATGTTGGTTTTAATCTAAGTTGGTTGAAATCATGAACATGGGTGGCTAAGGCTTCTTTTCTAGGGTTACGGCAAACGTATAATTGTTTAGCATGTGATTATTTTGGTTAACTTGATTATCATTTATAGTTGTTCTTGTATTTTTGATTTATTATTTAATGTCTGGTCAGTATTGAAATATATTTATATTCTTACCTTGAACTCGGGAGACCTATAGAGAGTTAGATTGTGGAATACAAGGAGTGAGATTGTTCTTTCTTAATAAGAAGAGTAGATTTGCAACTAGGATAGGAATATACCTAAATTGCCTCAATTAGCTAAAGAAACGGGAGGATAAAGTAATGGACTAGATTTGGTTGGCCTATCCCAATTCAACGATGTAGTTAGGTGTCCAAGTCTTGTAAAAGGTTAAAGGGTTGAAAGACCATGATTGTATCATTAACTCCGTAATTCAACAACTAGATAGGCAAGTTAGTAAATTGAAATTGTGTGCATAACATGAATACAAAAGTAGTTGTGACCCTGTAATCTTCTTCATTATTGATTACAAAATTAACTACTTTCTAAGTCTTGTTTACTTCATTTGCAATTTATTCTTTAGTTAAAATTTATGAAACTACCTTTTCTTGAATTTTAATAACATTTGGGTGATCATATAGAAGAAATCTCAGTTAGTTAATATCTAATTCATAAGTTTCTTGGATTTGACAACCCGGCTTTAAAAAGTCTTTCTACTACTTGGCAGGCCAGGTATGCTGGAGTGTACGAAGTCGTGCAACAGCCCCTATACATAAGGACCATTTTGATCATTTTCTCGTAGAAGTTGGAACAAGTGAGTAAAAATATGATCAGTTTGAGAGCACACTTAAATAGAAAGGTCGTGATGTTCGTCATATGATGGTGTTTCCTTATTAAATGCCACAATTAACGTCGTGTCCAGACAGAGTTGCGGACTGATAAGAAAGATAAAGTTTAAGGCAACATTTGGCAAACCTTGTAAGTTGGTTGATAGTTGCAGGGTTTTTCTTCCTTTGAATTGCCAAATTAAGTGATTTTTTTCATAAAAATAGAAACGTGATACATTTCATTCAAATAATAATTGATACATGAGGTACATATTGAATTAAGATTACAATCGAATGTATCTTTTTGTAATATAATCACATAGTTATATTTTGTGAAAGTATGTTTTATGATATTATACAATTATCTATTTTTTTTATAAGCAATTAGCAGGTTTTTCTAAACCAGAAACTCTTCCTCTAGCATTAATGCATGAAGCTTCAGCCGGATGGTCTTTGTAACTAAGATTCAAATCTTCAAGTTTTATGCCGCTGCATGGATTGGTTTTGCTACAATCAAATTTCACTGCGGTTCTTGTAGCCGATGTTCCACGTATGTCTTGATATGTTATGTCACTTATCTTTATACCTGAACCCTAGGAAAAAAATATATATAATTAGACTATGGTAAATGAATCTGATCTAGTATTATCACTAATCTTATCATTATGGTGATAACTAAAGTAATAAACTTGTCCAATCAATACCTGATGAGGACAACTTTCATGATTAGGGCAGTAATTTTGGTCAATGATGATTGGATTTTGAACATTAACCATAACAATATGCTGAAAGAGAACACCTTTAACAAAGCCATTGCTAGGCCTTGCCCACGTTTTCACTCTCACACCATTTGTTGTTCCAGTGAAAGTCACGGTCTTAACCGTCACATTTTGAACTCCCAACTCTTGTAATTTCCAGCCTAAGCTTCCAATGCTGCAACGGCATAAAACATTTTGTACGTATATTTTAGTTGAAAAGATAACACTGATAGAAATGAAAAGCAACCAACTAAAAGAAATATAAATTTTATATTAAGTTCCAAACCTTATTCCATGGCCAGGTCCACAAGCAATGCCTTCAATCCATAAGTTAGAATTTCCAGGGCCAATAGAGATACAATCATCTCCGGTGCCAATATGTGAATTCATAATGCTAACTCCAGATGATAATTTTAGATGAATTCCGTCTGTATTGGGACTATTTCCTGGAGCTAATACCTTCACTCTTTGTAGCTTTACGTTACGACATCCGTCTATCAATATATTGAACATTTGACTGTTTTGTATAGTTACTCCACTCATTATAATGTTGTTTGAGTTGTAAAAAGTCAATGCCTGCACCAATATTTCATGTAAAATTAAAAAGTGATTTTTGACATAAAACTAAAAAGAAAATGTTGATTTGACATAATATATAATTCTTTCTTTGACAGTAGGGATATGTTTTTAGTTTTAATAAAAATAGATTTTTTATGTTCAAATCAAATTCAAAAAGCTAACACTCATGAGATGTGAATTCAATACGATTTTATAGTGAGGTCCATTTGAAATTTGCAGGCAATGTGGAATCTAATTCTTCAATCCCTCCCCCATCTTCCGCGTTTCAACATTTGGAGCTTCAAAAACAATATAACATAGAAGTCTAATTTGTTAAATGAAATAGAAACTAGAATCAATTTAGACTTGGATACGAAATTGTCTTCGGACCTAGCTTAGTTGTGTGGTTTTTCACAACTATCTTCAACTTTTTGTCTATTGATCATCCCATTAACGACTACTTCTAGTATTACATATTATTGCTGATTTTAGGACTCAAAGGTTTAACTGAAACGCTCTCACAATTGTAAATTTTTTATATTTTCTTTTTGGAAAATACTTTTTATTCATTATGTCAAATACTGAAAAATATTTTTGACGAAAAACTTAACGAACCGTAGTCCCTTTAGGACACTTCTTGCGGGAGGTCTTGCAAGCCCAAAGACCAGCACCTTGACTATCAAAGGTTCCACCATAGATGGAAACGCCGTTGACTTTATCAAACTTTATCCAGTTCTCGAAATTGCCAATCACATTATAATCAGAAGGAGCTAAGAGAGTCCCATCAATGTGCATAGTAATAGCTTTGCTCTTGCATGTATGGCCATTGAAGTATGCATTGCGAATCAAGTAATTTCCACGTGGCACATAAATAGAGGCAGGTGTAGTAGAATCACAAGCTGCTGCCCATGCACTCAAAAAGGCTTTTGATGAATCAGTTACTCCGTTGGATTTTGCTCCATAACTTTGGACATTGATGGTATTTTCTGCTAATGATAAGGTAAAGAGGAAGATGAAGAAAAGTGGGAAAATTGCTAAGGGACTCATTTTGCGAAGGTGAAATTGCCACGTACAAAAGCTTTTGAGGGATTCAAAGACTGATCGAGTTGTAATTAAATGGAGGTGATGAGGAATTGAAGTAGATTAGTGGGATATTTATAGGCTGAGTGAATTGAATGTCAATATGATTGTTACATTGTACTTTGTATGAAGGTAATAGAAAGAAAGAGTTACAGTTGTTGTTATAGACTTCAATAAAAGTTAGGTTATTCTTCATACTTGGTCATGTTGGGGATTAGGGAAAATACGACTTCTGATAGCTATCCAAATTCCAACATATGCAATCACATGGAGTTGGCAATTGTTGGCACCAAGTTGTGTTAAAACATTGAAAAATTAAGGCTTTGCAACCTTCTCGTCCCATTTACTCCAAAATTAAAACTTGTTCAACCGATTCATCGTTTCCAATATTTGATACTATGTATATATCGTACCTAGTACTTTCTGTAGCCAACTTTTGAAAGAAATTACGAATAAATTAGGAACTAAGTCAAAAATACATTACGTAGATAGTAATTTCAAGTTCGATTCATTTATCCTAAGTTGACTATGTATTGTTAATGGATAAACAGTTCATTATTTTGGGAGAGTCTATAGGGAAGTATATTGACTATGTAGGAGTAGGTCTCTGAGAGCTATAGCTGAGTTTAAGCAAAATGACGCGAGGTTAATTGCATTCACCACACATGTTGAAGTATTATTACAACTCAGGACCCAAACAAAAGTGACTTTTTTATATGACACTTTTAAAATTTGGAGTTTCAATAATTTTTTTTAATTTGATCACAATTTTTTTGTACACTTTTAAGTATATTGAATTATTAACTATAGTACTTAACTAGTTTTAAACTATGTACAATTGAAGCATGCCTTATAGCATAACGTGTGCCTAGCCAATTTTTTTTTTTTTGGCCTTGCAATCATTTTAATATTAGAGGTAATTTTATTGACATTTTTTATTTATTTAAGTGTTAGAAGGACAAATACCAAAGATCACAAAGTTGAGGGAGAAAATTTAAAAATCCAAACAGGCCGAAACAAGCCATCCAACCTATTCTATGGGTCATTCAAATAGATATCCTTCATTTTTTGGGGTCCTAAATTTTCACTCCTCAAAATTACCAATCATTGAATTGTTTCATTCAGAGCTTTAAGTAATAAAAAAATAAAAAAATGTTCTTGATTGAAAAAATCATGTTCAAGACATAAGTTATGCCCCAAGTCTTATGTGTCAACTGCACAAATTATGCCTGAAAGCAAAAGAAGTTAAACTTAAGGACAAGTTATGCCCCTAGGCAAACGTTTTTTACAAAATTTTACCCAGTTAAATTACTTGTATCTACGGAATAAGAGTAATTTGGCTCATAAGTTTTCATTAAATGTGCACTAGGATAAAAATTAAAGATCACCCCAAAATTGAAGCAGTCCATTCAAAAACTTGTCTAAAACAATTTTAAGGTCTTAAAATGTATTGGTCTTGATATTTTATCCCATAATATTACATAAAAATATTTTTTTTATAAGTAGTGGTCTTGATCTTTTTATTTTGCTTAACAAAGTTTACCCATAAAACAAGCGTTCTAACTTTTATCCATAATACAGTGCAATAAACTTGCATAATTGGCCGAAAGTTTTTTATAAATAAAAGTAAAAAATTTCAAGTATGTTGATCATAAAGCAGACGTTTAGGAAATTTCAAAATAGTGAATCTATTCACTTGACCATAAATTCTTCCCTATATGCAAACATTAAAACTTAATACGCGGGAACAAAACTTTAAAATTGCACATTTTGAAAAATAAAACTTTCAAAATCAAATATTTGATGGACAAAAATCAAGATTGAACGCTTTAAGGAACACTAGGTATAATTTGGGAATAATTAAGTGAAATGGTCAATCAATCAACCTACTTATAAAAAAATTAGCCAATTATATTCAGTTGCCCAATAATAATATAATTGGCTAATTTTTTGTAATAATTTATATTTTCCCTCTTTCTCCTTCTCCTTCTCCTTCTCCTTCTCCTTCTTATTATTAGTATCATTAATATTATTATTACATTACTATTACTACTACTACTATTATTATTATTACTATTATTATTATTATTGTTGTTGTTGTTATTGTTGTTGTTATTATTATTATTATTATGCACCATTATTTTTAAGATAAAATCTAAAATTTTATAGTGGCAATAACTTGGCAACCAAAAAATAATTAATTACATTATCACAAGAAAATATCATCACCTTACAATTGTACTTAAGGAGACTTTATATTTTAAAACAATTCATAATAGCATCATTACTTACCGTTGCTATTTTGCTAACCAAAAAAAAAAAACCATGAATGAAAAAGGAAAAAAAATATATTTTCTTTACCTCGATAATTTGATTCACTTGTTATAGTGAGGTGGTGAAGCTTTGAGTTCTTTGTGTTATGTGTGAAATTAAAAGGAGACGTCGATGTTGTTGTTTTATGGTTTTTTGTTTAGAGTCTTAGTACTTTAGGGATTTTGCTTAAGAAAAAAGAGAGAAAAAAAGTTTGCTTTTGCCTTTTTTTTTTTCTAAAAAAAAAGGACAAAGAAATGGGAGATTGTTGAGGAAGCAGGAATCAACCCTGCCAACCTCTGGATCAAATAGAGGTGACTTTGCCCACTGGCTCTCAACCAGCGAACCATTTATTTATTTGTGATCTTAGGTTTCTTCACTTAATAGAAATATTGTTGTACTGAATTATATATATATATATATTATATTGAGTTTCGAATAGCCATAGGTTTACGTGATCCAAATTTTACACATAAATTCACTCCTACATGCATTTCTCCTCTACTCTCACTTGATTTCAATTTTACACCTTGTATGGCCATTATTATGAAATGATATGAGCAAATTCGCCATCTGACAATAAATATAATACATATTAATATATAATATTATTTATTTTTAAGAAAAATTATTTGCTTGTATTAAATGGTGAATCGTTCATGGGTATTCTATGTTGTGGAACTATTTGCAAAAATTATAATTTAATAAAATTACCATTGGATTTTTGCGTGCCCAAAAAGGACCAAATTCTGTTGCTGTAGATATTTCATGTATGTCGTATAGCTTGCAGTTGTAAATTTTCAGTGAATAAGTACATGTTCATACATCATTTACTGTGAAGTTTATACACCTTTTATATATAATATTCATAAACTATATAATATTTATATAATGTTAATACACGTTTATATGTCATTTATACAATATCGATATATATTCATACGCTACCTATACAATATCGATACACATTTTGATGCGATTCAGGTTAATATGAATCGGATCGAAAATAAAAATGCAAAAAATAAAGATATACAGAATTATCAACCAAGCATAGAGATTAAGTCAATAATACCAAGAGAAATAAGGAGATGAGAAGAGAAGAAAGAAAGATACCCGAATCCACGAATATCTAAGGGAGAATTGAATTGTAATTCACGGAATGGAAACTTAAACGAATCCATAAATGATCATCCAATATGAACAACAAGTAAAGCAGTTCTAAACCAACAATATAATCGAACCTATTGCTAAGCTTAAATTGTAACCCTATAATCTACCATTATCTACCATCTACTTAAAAGCTCTAACTACTTTATCAAATATTCATTCTCTGAACTATATCAACTGTCTATATAAAATAATGAAAGACTGTATTTATAATAGTCTAAGTTTCGTAAGTAGATTGAGAGGTCGTTCCGCCACAAATTATAATTGAGCCGAAAAGTGACTTAATATGTCAAGCTATCCTTCAAGTCTTGGAACTATCATATTGACCCCTCAATTTTAGGTCTCATCAACTCAAGCCCTTGAAGTCTTCCATCCTACCCAAGATATCTTCCAAACTTGAGATTTCTTCATTTGGTCCTTGTATTCACCCGTTGGAACTCGTTTTAGTTCATCCCTATCCCTTATGCCTTGGATTCTCTTAACTACACCTTGCAACATAGGTCGAGCATGATTGGCGCCATACATGCTCGTATCATCCTCCCCTTCTTGAAAATGATTCGTCCTCGAATCCAAACTAAAAACAACAAAAGAGGAACACAAAACTAGTATATCCTCATGGTATGAAGGTTAGTACAATAGTTAGTATAAATGAAATCCCACCAACTATTATAAACCACCATGGATAATCAATTCTTTCGCCATATCAACACAAACGTGATAAAGTCTAAGGGACAAGAAGCTTGGATATCCTAAGGGTTAAGAGCAAAAGAATTCTAAAAGTAGGACAACAAAAATTTAGAAAAGTCACATGTAGTTTGAAAATAAGTGCAACTGACCATCCACATAAAACTCGAACCTCCATAAGAAACTAACCCAACTCAACATGGGTGTCATCATAAGTAAAGAGGTAGTATAGAAAGGTGCTAAGAAAACCCATTCCCTTCAGTATATGTCCACTCATGAATTCACAACTAGAATCAAGATTCATGCCAAGTATAGTATCACAAATGGAGACAATTACAAAAGAAAATAAGTTGTCTTGTGGAAAGAGGTCACCTCTCTTGCCCCATGCTCTAAAAGGAGTGGACTTCCACATGGAGTCCAATTACATACTCGAACTTTCCTATCCCATTGAAGGTGACAATGGGTATCAATCACGAGATTGACACCCAAAAGATACCATGGACTCACCCAAGTTAATTCTTTCTTGGTATCTTGACCAAGCTCATCTAAAAAAACTCTAAAATAAAAGATATCGTCGAGGTCAAATGGGAAACGCTCACAATCATATAGGTTTACAGAACACCCAACTGTCCCAATGACATCCCTAATTGCATACCACATATATTTCACATCAATACAAATATCGCCATATCCAAATAGTTAGTATAAGAAGGTACCTTTTGAATTGACTTCATCTAGTGTGTCCTTATGAGAAGTTGTACTTGTTTGTGCAAGTACATCATGGCCTTGACTCAAAAATGAAACACTCAATGTGAATAATTAATGTCAACACACGTATCACCTTCCTTCTCTATATTATCCATTTTAATTAATGTACTATCATTTTACAAGGGAAAGTTTCCATTATTGAAAGTCTGTCATTCTCCCATAGTGGGTTGTTAAGAAAAATATAACCTCCAATGGAAGCTACATGTCCAACACTACAAGATCTCCCACTAGGCACATTTTTCATAGCCATGCAATCACCAAATAGAATATTATCCTTGAAATTATACTGCAATTCATTAGCCCTTTGATTTAGAGAGAGATTCATAAGTCAAGGAATAAGGATCAAAATTTAAGCACTCCACATGACTACTCTCCAGATCAACTCTAGCAACTCCTTCACTACGATGAGACTCACTAAGCATACTATCCAATCCCTCATGTAGTGGGTTATTGTCATCCCTAACTTGACTTTTGCAAGTAAACATGCTAGTTGGTGTCATTTCTAGGTCAAAGGCTTCACACATATGATCACATTTTTACCAACACGGAACCAATACTCTTAAGATGAGAACTCCTAATTTGACACGAACCACTATTATCATCAAATGAATCACAACTCAAGCTTACACATGAATCAAGCAATTCATTATTATACTTATCAAATAAAGGTGTGGGTAACATAATAGAAATCACAATTAAGATTAACATTGTTGGGACGTTTACTTCTCGGGCTCCTTAAATAATCTAAAAAGTCAAGACTATTTTCACCCCAAGGATCATCCCTACTATAAGATAATGTATTTCTATCCAAAGCATAAGTGTGTATATTAGGTGAACTCAAATCGATCTTACTAGAAGATGTAACTTGGTAATCAAAAGGATCAAATAATGTGTCAATACTTTCACAAGCCACATTATCTATATCATTCAAAGAGCTACTAAACTTGACACATGGTGCGGACCTATTCAAGTTATAAGTGCTAAAACTAGGTAGACGCAAGTCGACTTTAGGAAAGTCAATCCATTCATATAGAGGATCAACTAGCATTCCTACACTCATGACATTGATATCATTATCAAGTAACAAAGTGATACCATGCTCATTACAAAAAGCAGGCTTATTAATACAATTCCAGTATTATCAAGCAAAGGTGAGCTACTGTAGAGTGGATACACACACTAGAAGGGGGGGGTTGAATAGTGGGTGTGGTCTCTTGACACTTTTTATGGAAATGAAAGGTAATAGAAAAATACACTAATGGACACAAGAGATTTATAGTGGTTCGGCCAACTCTTGCCTACATCCACTACCTAAGTATTTCAACCTTAGGCTT
>JBDJHY010000049.1:7002584-7015968 GCA_039654485.1 Withania somnifera | reverse complement strand
TTGTTGAACTTAGGTAGTGGATGTAGGAAAGGCCGAACCACTATAAATCCTTTGTGTTCTTTGTTGCCATTTTCATTTCCTTATTCATTTCCGCAAAAAATTTCTAAATACCAACACACTATTCAACCCCCCCTTCTAGTATGGTTACGCACTCTAACAATTTTGAGGTTCTTCGGTGGGTATCCTCTGAGCTTGAGCTTTTTAGGGCTGCCTGTGACACCCCTTCGAAAGGCCATCCAAATATGGCGTGTATAACCCCCGTCACCTGTTGGTCTTGAGGGTGTTGCTGCTGTGTTGCATCTCCATGTGGTTGGCTCTGAGCTATCAGGATGCGGTTGGGGTTAGAATTGTTCCCCTGTCTTCGATACTAATGGGATGGGTACCGGGATGTTTGGTTTAACATATTATCCCATCTTTGGCAGGACTAATTTGAACTCCGGCCACCCTGGTTATTTTGTTGGCCCGTTTGGTTTCCCCGGAACTGAGTACGGGATGGCTCAAGGGCTAATGGGGTGTATTGTGCCAGCATCCCCTGCCGAAGACACTCCTTAATTTCCCTCATAAGGTCTTTGCATTCTTCCATGTCGTGCCCGTGGTCATTATGGTAGTGGCATCAATAGTTCCTCGGGTGTTTGTGAGGTGGTGCTTGTAGTGTTGGGGGAGGCCTCAATATGTCATAATGGAGTGCCAGAATTTTCGACCTGGTCCTAGTCCTGGTCAGCGGGGTCATGTTGCCTTTGGCGATTTTAGGCTTTTCCCTTCCTCTTCCCAGCCTTTCAAAAGCGTTCCGGGCTAGAGGCCTGTTTTCGGCGGGTTTTTTCTCCAACCTATTTCCTTTCCATTTCTTTTTATTTACTTCGTCCGCTACTGCGAAGCTTCGTACTTCCTTGAACAAATCATTTTCCGTCTTAGGAGAATTTCTCCTGAGTTCAGTATACAAGAACTCAGGTTGGAGGCCTCTCAGGTAGGCAGAGATGACAAGTTGATCCGTCTTTCCTTCCGTGTAGAGACTCTCTTCAGTAAGCGCTCCAGGTACGCGCTGATGGATTCGTCTCCTCATTGTCTTATGTCCAAGAGGTTAGTTGCACTCTTTACCGCCTTCTTCCTTTGGTAAAAGCGGGCGAGAAAAAGTTCGGTGAGTTTTCTGAACGAGTTTATACTGTTCTTTAGCAGATCATCGAACCATATGCGGGCTCGATCTGCCAACAAATTAAGAAAAACCCGACACATGTGGTCCGAGTTGCAACGCCGGTTCAGCATCTGGAACCTAAACGTGAAGATGAAGTCGTTGGAGTCAGTGCTCCAGTCGTATTTAAGTGTCGGCGTCTTGAATCCCCAAGGAAGGGGGTGCTTCCTATTCTCTCAGTAAATTGAGAGACTGTGGACCCGTGGTCATCCCAGCCTAGAAGCCGGTCTGCCTCTTCTCGATTGTAAGCTGGTTGGGGGGCTCTCTCCCTGCTTTCCCCCGGGTTACTCTGGGGTCCATGGTACTCCGGCTAGGACTCTGGGGTTAAAGGGGGTGGACGTCTCTCCTTCGGTGACGCGAGCATTCGTCGCTAAAGAGGGAGTCATCTGATCTGGGCATTTCCCGGGAAGGCCTTCCTAGCGAATGGGCCGTTTCGGAGTTTTGTGGTATGTCGGCTTGAACCTCCGGTTGTTGCTCGTACCACTGCCAGAACAACTCCAGGTGTTCGCTTGCGAAGTTCTGTACTGCCTCCAAGGGAGCGTCGGTTGGAGGCTGATGTTAGGAGGGCCCCCTTCCCTGTTGATCAGCATGGGCTCGGGGTCATCCCCATCCTCGACCTCTCTTAGCGGGTCGTCCTCGCGCCGGGGTACTAGCACTTGGGCCCGCTGTTGCTGTTTTACTTCTGGTGTTCATTATCCTTGTCTTCTTCATTTGGATTCTTAGTGACTTAATCGTTCGTCCCCACAGACGGCGCCAAATGATAAATCCTGAAAGATTTCCAATGAAGTAATTGAAAGAACTCCGGCCTATAGTAATGAATTGAGAGTGGATCCTGCAAAATAGAGCCCAGGGTGGTCCCCAAGGTAGTTCTCCGATTCTTAAGTTAGTAAATAAGCAGTGGGAAGGTTCCAAGAATATTTGGTGAATAGTATTGTCAGCGTACCTTCATCATTCTTCAGATGTGGTATATATAGTGGCCCCTTGTAACTGTCTTCTTGTTGGAAGCAATGAATGGGGGAGGTTGCCTTAGTGGGCCTACCCATTAAGTTAAACCGGTCGTGACTCTGTTAATGAGGGAAAACTCCCTCAATTGTTATTGAGTGGGGAGACCACATGGGCCACATCTTCCTCTTTGGTGGGTCATTAAATTTGACTTTTTAGCCGTGATCCTATAATTTCCTAGGTACATAATGGGTAAAAGAGAGAGAGAGAGAGGGAGAAATGGACCTCGGGCCTCAGCCAAGCAGAGCAGAATCGAAAAATGAAGAATACTTTATTTTGAATTCCAACTGCCTCTGTTAGACTCGGAACACGTGATTTTTGTTGTAGTATTTATTTTCTTTCTTGATAAAAAAAATTAATTATATTTAAAAAATAATACATATCTAATAATACATATCTACTTTTTTTAATAACATATCTACTTTTTTATAATAAAAAAAATATCGTTGATATTACTTGCTCACTATATTAAAATTAATATCTAATAATATTTATTTAGTTTAGATAATTTATTTATTTATATTTATTTTATTTTTATTATTAAATATTATTTATTTTAATATATTTTATAAGATATTAAATTTATTATATTTAAAAATAATACAATAAAATATCCCTTATTATTTATTATCTCTTAATATGTCCATCAAGTTAATAGTGAACAACTATTATTGAACCAATAGAGTAGCATCCTTTTGTTGATATAGTCAAAATTTTAAATTCAAACTTTCAAATATTGATTGCAAATTCAAATTTAAAAATTATATAAAAATACATACATGATAAAAACTATTAACTTAGAATATTTAAAAATAATTTGATCAAAGAAAAATTAAATTGGTGTTTAAAATTTTAATTACATCATATAAATTAAAACGGAAGAAGTAATTGGTTAGAAAAAAGAAAGACACTTTGGTTTTTATTGAGCTCCAAACATTATTTCTCATTTAAAATATTAAATTTGAATATTTGCATTGGTATTTTCACAACTTTAAAAATATTAAAATATCAATTTGTGAAGTACTTTTAAAGGGTCATTTGATTCAAAGAGAAGTTATATTGATATTAGTTATTTTAATTTTATTTTTTACTTTACATATTTTAAAATTTGATGAATATTAAGATATTTCTGTCATTTTATTATTTTATTTTTTATATAACTAATTGTTAGTACCATCTTTTCAGCCTTTGCCACAACTAAATTATTTTTATACTAATAATTAATCTTAAAATAACTTATTACAAAATCAAATCTTGAAATACTTATCTCAAAATCAATAACAAATCATGACAACCATATGATAAGACAATACTAAGGAACTCACTACCATATAGGCATATGGGCAAATGATGCATCTAAAAACACAGTAAGAAAGAAAATTAAATTTTTATCTCATATATCCTTATCCAGCATGTCAAATCAAAGCCCAAGTGAGTTTATGATTGTATATGGATTCTGTAAAAGCCTAAAATTGTGCATTGTGCCACTATGAGAAAAAAGAAAAGATAAGATTTTCTCTTAAGATGTGTTTGGTACGAGAAAAGATATTTTTCAAAATCTTTAATTAATTAAGTATGAAAAATTAAAAAGTTTCCCCCCTCTCCCCCTACCAAGTACACCCTTAAAACTCTAAAACAACTTCATAAAAGCTCTTATAATCCAACAGTGTCATCTTTAAAAAAAGTTACTGCTCAATCAGATAACTTTAATATTCAAATATCAAAATGTCATAAGTAATTACAAAATTAATAAATACAGAGACAGTGGACCAAACTATCAAGAATTCCATTTGGCTTACTTGCGCAACTTGCAAGGTCACTCCTATATAACACATTCAATTCTAAGAGTAAACATTTGCTCACAAAAATATGTTGAAATTACTAAGGTATCCGCTTGTATCACTCCTATATAACACATTCAATTATTAAAATTAAGTGAAGCTTTAATCAATTCTAACAAACTTCAGATAGAACCAACTGATGTTGAACAACTGCTGAAATGATTTTCTTTAATTGAGAATCTATAAAAAATAATTTCTCTATCCTACAAAACTAGACGTCAAATCTGCAAAAATACTGATGTTTCATGGACTGCACTTGTAAGACTATAGACACATTGTTGTTGTTGTTGTTGTTGATTCAAACCTTGTATCTGAAATTGAAACACCAATGCTTTGAATTTGAAAATCATTCAAACTTTCGGACTTGAAGTTGGGGTTTGCCAAAACGTTATGAAAAGTTCCTTAGCCTTTTGCAAGACCATCTTAGAAAATCAAATGACTGCAAGGACAAATGTGGTTAATCCCAACTACATGGTGGTGCTTTACAATTAAGTTCCAACTACAAAATCGAATAATGTGACTAAAAATTGAGTTTCTTCACTGCAGAATAGAGATTATCAGCCTTACCATTAAAAGACCCTGGTAATATATCAGCCAATAAAGCCCCATCAGCTGTTGGAGCACATGTTTATACTGTTGGACTCATCAACTCCAGAACGGGCAAAATCAATCTGTATATTCCTGCCACGAACGAACACGTGCTTCTATTCTCATTTGAGATATCAGGTATTCAAAACTCACTAGCCTGACTACTACACATTTACACAGAGTAGCCCAATAAGGAAAGTAAAATGCTCCCCCTTCAAAAGGTTCACCAATCCTAAGACCAAACCCAAGATCTCTGCTTAGGATGAAAATACATTAACTTAAATATAATTAAACCAAAACATAATGAATGATTGAAGTAACACCTTGCCAAAAAGGGAGCAAATCTTATGTTTTAGCACAGTTCAGGAATTGGAGTATGTACTCTGTACAAGATTAGGGGCTAAACCCAACTGAAATATCTAATATAAGCCTTTCCACTATACTACTTTCACCTAGTTCACTTCACAAGGGCCCGCTTGTACACAGACTGCTGCTGAGGAAATGCAATTTAGTCTCCTATGCGCTCCCATGAAAGCGATAAGATTCAATAAACACAACTCTACAATTAACAATTTAATATCATGAGTGAAAATCACATTTACAAGAAAACCGCTTAAATGCCATTGACAAATATAATACAGTTAATGACAAAACCAACAACTTGATCCTTGTTCTGAGGCTGAAGTCAATTCAAGAGAATTCCGCCACCGAGTGCTCAACCAGTTAGGCCAAGTAAGTTGTACCAAAGAAACCAAGAAAATCTGAAGTACACAGAAATTAGTAGGGAACAAGAGTGAGCAAGGTTCTTTTTTTTCCTCTTTTGAGATCAATGAGTGAGACAAGTTCTTTGAAATAGCAACAAATACTGATGTGAATTTACAGTAAGTATACCAAATCGACCTCGATATATATAGTGATTTAGCTACATAGATTATGCATACCTTGATCGCCACATGCTTAACAAGAAAGCATCGCATCATCATAATGAGGACATCAGTACACGGTGAAAACGTTCTACTCTAGCCTGGCCATGACATGATAATCTACCAGCCCAAAAGTCTCTTCTCTTCCTTCCAAGACGGTAAAAGAAGTCCTCCGTGTCCAGTACATAAGAAATCTGCCAAGTTTTATCTTATCAGTGGAATGACTCATCCTAAAATTGCTTTTATTTAAGCTGAGAACTCAAAAAGGCACTAACTCTCTCAGTTAGAACCAATGGTACACAAGGCTAAAAGTACATATTCTATGGGATTTGCAGAACTCACTTAACAATACGACAAAGTTGAGTAAATATCGCAAAAGGTAGCTCAACTATGAAAAATTATGTAGCTGTATCATTTAAATTTATTTTGTATCAAAAGGTCACTCAACTTCGGGATTTTCAAAGTGAGGTACTTTGGTGTATGCTGTTTGCAAATGACGTAGTTTTGATTTACAAAATCCGAAGAGGAGTTAATGCCACATTGGAGGTTTGAGAGAAACTCTTGAGTCTAAAAGGTTTAAATTGAACAGGTCCAAGACGGAGTATTTGGAGTGCAAGTTCAGTGAGGTGGAGCAGGAGGACGTAATAGTGAAGTTGGATTGTCAAGATAACTATAAGAAAGATAGTTTCAAGTATCTGGGGTCTATGATCCAAGGTAATGTAAAGATTGATGAGGATGTTTCCTACCGTATTGGTGCAGTGTGGATGAAATGGAGGCACGCATCTGGGGTCTTATGAGATAAGAAAGTGTCAATTTAAACTGAAAGGTAAGTTTACATAGTGGAAGTTAGATCAGTTATGTTCTATGGGTAAAGTATTGACCAGTTAAAAAATCTCACAATCAAAAGTTAAAGGTGGCGGAGATGAGGATGCTGTGATGGATGTGTGGGTTTACTAGGTGTGACAGGATCCAGAATGAGGTTAGTAGAAGCATGGTGGGGATGAGTGCAGTGGAAGATAAGATGTGGGAGGCGAGATTGAGATGGTTCAGACATGTGCTTAGGAGGGATACGAATGCCCCTGTACGGAGGTGTGAGAGGTTGGCGAGGAATGAGTTCAAGAGAAAAGAGGTAGACCGAAAAAGCATTAGAGAGAAGTGATTTTACAGGACTTGAAAAAGCAACAGCTGACCGAAGACATGACCCTAGATAGAAAGTCGTGGAGGGCGAGTATTAGGGTAGTAGGTTAGTAGGCTTGGGGTTAGCTTTGTTGGGTGGTAGGTTTGATGTCGTAAGGGATTAGGAATCATAGTACTTTAAATGTAGAGTCTGATTCCCAGAATTGTGTAGGTTTGTTGCTCCATTTAGTGTGAGTTTACTAATATAGGTTGATAGTCTTGCATTTTTCTTTACCTTACTGATTTTATTGTCTTATTGCTTATTGCCTATTGCCTATTGTTTTTTTTCCATTACGTCCTGTCAATTAATTATGCATTTTTTTATATTTTGTAGTTTATACTCTATATATTATTTTATATTTGATATTTTGTATATTGTACTATCTTAAGCCGAGGGTCTTTCGAAAACAGTCTTTCTACCTAACCTAGGTAGTGGTATGGACTGCTTACATTCTACCTTCCCCACACCCCACCATGTGTGGATATATACTAGGTATGTTATTGTTGTTTAATCATAGTTGGATAAGTTTAAATAAAACATTATTTTTGGCTAGAGAATTAGAAAATATCGAAGGGACACAAGTAATTCATTACCCTATAAAATAACATTATCTACATATGTAAATCATTACAGCTTGACGAAGACCATAAATCGGAAAACATTGGCATTCTTATGAATTTGTGAGCAATATAATTGTTTAGTTACTGATAGAAGTAAATTTATTTCGATGTTTATTAGGTTTTAATTTATTTATCAATTTCTATGGCAAGTGTTTTTAAAACTCCTTCTTTTCATCTTCTAGAATAATCCAATACGATACGAATTTTTAACGACTTTAAGTTTAGATTACAACATTTCAAAAAAAAGTGTAGAGTCTTAGCACAAATTAATCTAATAATAATCTTATAAGTATATTAATAAATGATAATTAAAGTATCCCTTCTATCTTTTTTAAAACCCCTCCCCATGAGTTCCCCACCTTTTTGATCCCTTGGGGACTTGAACCTTAAGGTTGTAAATGGACAGTGCTTACCATATAAGCTACCCCCTCTCGTCGTATTCCCTTCTATCTATTTTACTTTTCATGCTTATTTTTTGCATGCTCCTTAGGAAACACACTATCCATTCCCGTTTTAATTGTTGTTTTAGCTTTTCATGCCCATTAAAAAGATAATAGATAGAAGATATTATTTGGTCAGTTAACCCTGTTTATTAGATATTTTTCAGAATAGAGAAATACTAAAAAGAACTATGTATAGAAAGGGAAAAGGTCAAACGTATCCTTCAACTACTGAAAATGGATCAATTATACAATCTGTTTAATTTCAGTATCAAAAATACCCTCACCATTATACTATTGGCTCACTTATACTCCCATAAAACTAACAGACTAGCAGCTGTGATTTTAATCCATTAAAAGAAGATTTCCGCACTAACGTGGACCAAAATCAAGGGGGGAGATACTTTTTATCTCCAGAATAAAGTTTCCTCTCTAGACTCTTTCAGATTCTGCTCCCCCGACTACAAGATGAAATTTTTCCTCAGTGTACAGCATTTTTATTTTTTGTAGGAGGAAGAAACATTCACATAGATGTTAACAAGAATAAGTACAATTTTAACTATCTGAAAATTTTGAAGCAATTATGGTCTCTGTTTTCCCTGTTTCATACTCCCTCCTCATCCTAGACTCCTGGTACTTCACTAACTCGTTTTCCAAGTGCTTTATCTTTTTTCCAAGTATGCCAATATTTCTATATTCTGTATTTGGCCTAACTTGCTCATCGAGCATTTTGGTTAATTAAGACATTAATTTAAGTCTCTTTTCTGTTATCTCAGTGTGGGCAATTATTTTGGCTTGGTTGGCATCATCGAACCTAAGAAGCAGCAATAGAGAGACAAATTAATGTTTGGGTTTCGTCATTTGAATTTTGAATATTGAGAGATATGCATATTCCAATGATCCCCATATTTACGGTGAGGTTCCTGTAGAGATGGAACCTAATTCATGACACATACTGGTTCACGTTGAGGGGTGGCCTTTTGCCAAAATATACACCTTCTATTGATTTTGCATCCATGTCAGCAAGGAAATGATTTGTTAATTGGTTAAAATCACAGCTGGTAGTCTGTTAGTTTTTTAGGGGCATAAATGAGCCAATATTTAATGGAGAGAGTATTTTTGATAGCACCCAAGGGTGTGTTCTAGTGGTCAATGAAGTGGGTTAAGAACCATGAGGCCAAAGATCTCAGGTTCAAATTCCAGTAGAGACAAGACACTAGGTGATTCTTCTCATCTGTTCTAGCCTTGGTGAACAGAGTTACCTGGTACCTATTGCTAGTGGGAGATGACAGGTATCCCGTGGATTTAATCGAAGTGCGCGAAAGCTGACCCGGCCACCACGGTCATGGAGGGTATAATTTATCCATTTTCAATAGTTGGGAGTAATTTTGACCCTTTACCCTATTAAAGGGAAAACTTGAGCTCACATGACTTTTATTTTGAGACTATCTGAGCAATTAACTAAAAGGATAATTTGACTAAATTACTTTATATATTCTTTGACCTCAATTAATATTGCTCTTCCTCTCACCGTATTAATCTTTCTCCATATTTATTGGAGTAAGAACAAAGGTGAAAAAGAAAAACTAATTCTAATTCTGAAATAACAGTATGTTAGATTAATTATTTTCTAATAATTATGACAAGTAAAACAGACCAAAGAAATAAATATTTTTACAACTGTACCTGAAAATCATTTTAAAAATCTTTATAAACACATAAGGGCTCACGAAAGAAGCAAACCAAAGACGTATACTGCATAATGCAAATGGTAAGTAATCTAATAGGGGGGCCAGACGGGGTTTGATCTTTCGAAAAAGAACAAGGACAAAATGGAAATACGAGGAAAAATGCAACAACAACAACAACACGTGTAGTAGCAACACAACATCACAGAACTAAAATTCCTATTTTAACCCCGTGCGGACTACAAAACTTGGATATCCTCTCTTACACGTAGTAGTAAATGAATAAATTCTATTTAACAATCCTAAAATTTTGAGATTAGAAAAAAAATATCTCGTTCAACTCTTGTATATTTAACCCAAGGATCATGTTTGACATTCTAAAAATTAATGCAATTACGCAACTCTAATAATTGATTTAAAAGATTAAGGACGTTTATGAAGGGGGTATTGTTTCCCAAACCCAAATGCTAAGGGAGTTAAGTGAGATTTTTTGTTACAAATTTGGCTAAGTGATTTTATAAGAAAAAGATCCTAAATTAAGTAACCTTATTAAACTAAAGTAAAAAATGACTCTGCTGTGTAATTCCTCATAATTGAGTGACCCTTTTACTCTCAGAAAGTTGTACTAAACATTTGCAAATTCAACCATTGAAGTCAAAGTAGGTACCTTTGATGAATTCGAAGCCATCTTACACTCCAAACCGTTTACAAGTATAATATTTTCCATCACCATGCACAAGGCAGAAGATACGTCATGGTCGGTGCGCTTTCTCTTGTTTCTGCTCACAGATCTCAACAAAAGAAATTAAAAAAGCAGATCAGACATGGAAAATATTGAATGCTTGTTCTATTTTTTGATACATTAAATCAAATATTTCCTCGACAAAATTTGCAACAATATAGTGCTGAAAGTACAAAAGAAAGGTGGGGATGCGAGGTGGCTTCTCCGCTCTTTAGGAGTGAAGCAAACTTATAAATTCCACCAGGTTGTCTAAATCATTAGCTAAATCTCTGTTACATCATATAAGCATTTTCCATTAGCATTTGAACTTTAAAAATGGCAAGGATGAATTATCAACCTCAAAACACCTATAATTTCTTTTTATCCTTACTGTCCAAATATTGAATGCTTATTCTAATTACATCGGTTAGTTAATCGAGACTCAAGAGCAAGGTACTGAATCTCAGGGAAAAGGGAGGTGAGCTCCCCTGCCTCCTGGCTCAAGAATTCCTAGGGCAGTCAAGCAAGGTTTTCCAGTAAGCACCAAAAAGCATCATGATCTGCAATTCTGTTCCCACAATCTGTCCATATCTGACACATACTAGAGTGGAAGGAGTAGCTTCTGCTTTAATTGAACTACAGTGACTGTATATCCAAGGAGTCAAATATTTATAACTCTTAAGGTGGATCCAACCGAAATTAACTATAATATTTTTCATAAATTTGAAGATTCAAAATACAAACCAAGTTCGACGTTCAATTTTACAAGAGCTGATAAAACAAATGCAATTTGTTAGAGCAATTAATCCAGACAGACAAGAGTATAATATAAAAATGGACAACTAGAAGACTTATCCACAGAAACACAAGGTTGGACGGACATCAACTCATACAGCCCATGCGCTGCCTACTCCCACTCTCTAAACCAAGAAGAAGATCTATATTTTTGTTTGAGCTCTTGACAGAAGCTGCATTCCCGAACGTAATCTTTGGATAGGAATCAAATTACCTCTTCAGCACAACCGCAGACGACTCTTTCTTCCCATGTTCAACAGAAAGATAATCATTATGCAGATAACCAGCCAAATTAGGGTCTACAAAAACTGGAACAACTTCAGACTTCTCACTTCCATCATCCATCAACTGGATGGACAGACGAGTCGGGGAAGATGTCTGCAAGAAGCATCATATAATAACACAACATTTTAATGTACTTGAACACAGACCCTAAAGGGAAAAGAGAGGGGTCCAGAGGTAAAAAGAAACAAGTAGTGGGGGACCTACACAACCAAATCGGTAAATGTTCTCCTCATGGAGGAGGACGTGAGCATTTTCGTAATAAACTGAATCAACATACTTCTCAGGTTTCCGTGATCTTTCATATTCATATAACTGAAGCAGCTTACCGTCCAGCTCGTCACTTGAAACAGTTTGAAGCTGAAGTAAAAATAATAAACAATCCAAAGTTATGGTCAAAAACCACCAAGCCATAGCATACCAGATTACACTTGAATAACTAGAGCAAATATACCTGCTTGACCAGTTTATATATCAGTTTGTCCAAAGTAAATAGCACATAAGACTGGTTCCCAATGATTGATCTGCAATCATCCTCAAACTTCGCATTATCTGCAGATCCATCTAGCAAACTATACAGGGCACTCATGAATCTGCACATACACATCCACTGTTGTTAAAAAATAAGCAAGCAGACGAACCTTCTGATCTAACCCCCCCCCCCCAAAAAAAACAATTTGCAATCCACCTGGCATAGGGATCAGAACCGGTATCCTTTCCAGTTCTCCACTTTGATTCAGATGAAGCTGCATTCAGCTTTGCTGATAATAACCTTTCATACAAAATCTAGCAAAGATAAAGGGGAAAATAAGGATACAACTTACACTTGTTTAGGTTCATACAAGAAGCAAGTTTTGAAGAGAGTTGACATTTTAGCAGTACCACTACCACAATTTAAAAGTAAAATTCCTTACCTGATGAAGCCTGAGAAGCACGTAAAAATCATCATTTCCATAAAAGACCTGCAGGTAGTTCTTTACAGTCCCACATTGAGGTGAAGCCACATGTTTAGCAAGAGGCTTCGAAGTAAGCAAAAATCGTTCAGACATTTGAAACGCAGTGCCATCACCTCCAACAAAGTTTGCTTCACTCGTGCCCTCCGCCTCACCTTCACTCTCAACTTTACCATCAAGATCATCATGCTCTCCATCATCTAATTCCCCATGCTCCTCCCGAGAGCACTCATCAGCAGCGGACTCACTACCTGAAACATCTTCTCCTGCCTCAGAAACATTTTCACTATCCTCATCATCAGCATCTGCATCGTTATCACCAGCAGCATCCTGACAACCAACAACTTCGGCACCCCCAGATTGATATTGCATACTTCCATTGCGGGAGGCACCATCTCGAAAGCTAACAAAATTGTCCTCTTCAAAATCCCCATTAGGCGATAACTCACCTTCTTCTTTCTCATTTTTAGAGGGATCAACTGAATCAGCATTATACCCATTGATTCTAGAACCTTCAGCAAACCCGCCATTTACCAAGGGAAGTGATCGAGAAGTGTCACCCTGTGTCAAATAAGAGAAACACATTTACCTTTGAGTAATCATGATCATCAGCACAAACCAAACTTAACATAGTTCTGAGCTTTATACCTCTGAAGTTGGTAAGTTATCCATATTAGGCTTGCCTCCTAGGCCATCCTCAGCAGTGCCATTACCAGGTCGTGCACCGCGACCTGGATAAGCAAAATCAGTTTGGTAAATTACGGAACTTGGTCAAAACTAAACAACACCAACAGTAAGTAAAACAGATTCAGCATGACTAAGACAGTGAAGAAACATCCATCAATCACCACATATCAGATGTTGTCCGAATACATGTACCTGAAGTACTTCCCAATCTTGCAAAAATATTATCTGCTCCGAGGGAAGCAGCTGCATCAGAACTAATTAAGTGTTCACCGTCTGCCGCTAATCCATCTTCCTTGGGGTGAGCATCGGTATTTGTGAAGCTTGTCCTGGAAGAATTTACTAGTTGAGGGGAACACTTAACATCTCCGTTGCAGACAGCTTTTGATTGCTTAGACTTGGTAGTGTTAGCATCCATACTAGGACTTCCATCACTTTCGCCAATGCTAGTCCCATTGCTCTTCAAACCGTGATGCTTCAACAA
>JBDJHY010000049.1:6952431-6965234 GCA_039654485.1 Withania somnifera | reverse complement strand
TTTTGAGAAAGGTGAAGTTGACACTCACTAAGAATGTATTCTCTCCCACTATCGATGATTTTGAAATTTGATTCATTAATGTACTATAATCAACTGCAGCATATGGTGGTGTCACACTAATATAATCAAAGCTCCCATCTTCACCTGAAAAAATAAAAGACGAAAACAAATCCTAGATTGTTATATCTTAGTGAAAGAGGTACATACATTTTTTCCTGCTGGTTAGAGCTTTGTTTTTGGAACACCTCATCCCTCAGAATTGTAACTAACTGTTTAGTTCTTGAACACAGCCAAATGAAATAGCAAGAGGAATCATGCGAGTGAAGAAAAAGATAAGAGAAGCAAATTTTCCACAAGTACAGAATGGGTGAAGATACCTATAAATGATTGACTTGCCACAATCAACTACAATATCGAGGGAACCTCCAGAGAATGGGTTGAACTGGCCTGGCGCCAAGCATGTGATAAGTTACCACCAACTATAACTGTATGTATTACCTACCCAAAACCCAGACCTCTCTTATCACTCTCCTCTGCCATGAAATTACCAACACCAACTGCTGATGATAGATATTAGAAGACTCGTTAAGTTTCATTTAGAGACTTCCTTGTGTAACGTTACTGACAAATGATTATTGCAGTATGCAGGTCACAACTACCTTTACTGATTCTTTGATTTAAAAGACCTAAATTAACAAAGTAATCCACAATTGCTAAATAGCATTTCCAAGCCTTCGATATCTGTTTCATCAGTGGGATAAGGAACCCCTTAATGGTAACAGTAGACACAGCCTACTTTTCATACCATGTTAGGCAAGAAAGAAAGGCTCACCTCCAAACTGCCCCTTGATTGGCATATGCAATGATCGTGAAAAATGTATCAGTTTGAAAGAAGAGATGCTAAAAGTGATATAAAAGCATCAGGATGGCCTAAGCTTTTAAGAATTAACTTCAGTAAAAATGTTCAAGGCATTTCTTTTTTCTGCTTCCTTCGCAAACAAACCTTGTATTTTATACATTTCCAGGGCAAGTAAGCAAACCCTGTTTCCAATACATTTTTGGAGAGATAATTAACCTTCTACTTTGTACAAAAATGTACAAGAAAACATCAGATAAAATATTCAATGAACCTTTTAAGAGAGATCTCCAATTGAGCGCCAAAACAAAATTACTCATTCATCAGTAACTCCCTAACTTAGTTCACCTGTGGGGCAACAGATCGACAGGAAGAGAAACTCTTACCAAGAAAATGTTCTGCCCGCTCCAAGAAGTTTTCGACGCGGACAGTATGTATGAGTGAGACGTCAAGGAAACCAGTCCATTCTAAATTTGGTCGCAGAACATCTGAGACAACCCAAGGGTCCATCTCAACAAAATGTACCTAGGAGTTTGCAAACAGAAATATGAAACACAAATGTTATGAGAGCAAAATGACATAGAAAGACAGAAACATATAAATCTCCACAAATCAACAGCTATTTTAAAATCACATGGAGCCAATAAAAGTATCACTAGTAATAAGTAAAAAAATTAGCGTATGATCCAGAAAGGGTTAATAAGGCTAACCTCAGAACAACCTCGACTGATGGCTTCTATACCAACTGATCCTGTCCCACTATACAGGTCCAACCAACGTCCAGGTCTCAAAGATGCAGGGGAACCACCGGCTGCCTTGACAGCAGAGAACAATTTTATTTAACAATATTACAACAGTGTATCTTGGATTACTTGGAAGCTAAGCTGCTCTTAACGGCTAATTAGAATCTCACTTGCAAAATACCAAATGCAGCAGCTTTTACAACTTCCATCATGGGACGCACATCCATGCTCTTTGGTGAGAGCAATTTCTTCCTCCGAGCCGTCCCCCCAACAACCTGAACAAGAACTCCTTGTAATAGCAAAGTTATCACAAGCTACTTACTTGTTTGACAACAATTGCATCCTCATAGGACACGTGTAGTTGAAAATGAATAACAATCAGTATGCAGTGGAATGTTAGATATGCATGACTTATCAACAAATGTAACATAGAGGTCTGCAGAACTTAACGGTTTTTTCCCGCTAATGAACTAGCCATTTTCAAAACTCATCAAGTGTGCGTAAAGTATTAGTTCTTCATGCAGTTTTCCTTGACATGGCAAGTACAATACCGAAAAATTAGCCTTGTCTAACTAAGGACCGGCTAGAAAAACAAAGGGGGGAAATTCTCCAGTAGCAGGCACAGATTTAGGTAAAGTGTCATTGAAATGCAAACCTGAAGCAACCTATGCGTCTCCCGTGGAGGCTTAGGTTCTTCTAGTTTTCTGGTTCTGCTCTTGGATTGTTCTCTTCTCTTCTTTGTCTATAACGCCAAAAAGAACACTTAATCAACATAAATGAAATGAAATAAATAAATTTGATTCTTTTGAGAGAGGGAGAATAACATACCTTTGGAGATGGTTCAGATAAGAATTCATCTGGATTAAGGCCGTATTGTTCAAGTAACTGTCTTTTCTTATCAATTGAGACTTCATTTTTGGATTCTGAAAATTAAGCGAATGCGAATCCGTAGTATGTTTTTTGTTAGATTAAGAATAACATTGAATTAAAAAGAAGAAAACTTACTGTAAGAGACGGTGATAATGAACGGACGGCGACAATTGGTGGCTGTGAAAGGATAGCCGACGAGAGAAGGATTTGAAGTAAGCAAAGTGGTCGAGCCAAGAGGTGAGGGAAAAGAAAATGATGGAACTGCCATTTCTCTACTCTCAATTACTATCTCACTAACCACTTCCGACTCTTTTATCATTTCATCAGCAATTATTTTTCCCTATTTTGCTAATCGAATTCTAACCTTTTATTCCCACCGTTTGCCCCAGACGCAATAGTCCTAATTTATGTAATATAGATAAAATTTAAATAAATAATTAAATTTTATATATATTTTGAAATATTTTAAAATTATGTATTTATTATGATTTTTGTTATATAAAATTTTTTTTATTATATCTTAAATATATACATATTTCAAGTGTATATCTTAAAACACAAATTTATAATCAAATCAAACTCTAAACTCCTTAAACTTATGCTAGAGTTTATTTGTTTGAATCTTAATTATACAAGTTATGATACTTTTCACATTATTTTAAAATCATATATGTTACTTTTTTTATTCAATTTCTGTGCTATTGATAAAATTTTAAATGTCAATCGAATTTTTTTTATGTCTTTTAAAGATTTTGGATTGTTAATTATTGTGATTTATAATACCTTTTATGTAATTTATAAATAATATATGTTACTTCTTTTATCTTAATTTATGTGATGCTAATAGAATTTTGAGAGTCATTCGAATTTTTCTATGTCTTTTAAATATTTTAAGTTGTTAATTATTATGACTTATCATACTTCTTACGTTATCTTGAAATAATATATGTTATTTCTTCCGTCCCAATTTCGAGAGTCAATTAAATTTTTCTTCAATACTTTAAATTGTAAGTATTGCAATTTATAGTAACTTTTTCATTATTTTAAAATAATATATGTTAGTTCCTCTATCCGAAAGTTTTAGGATCTTACTTGTAATTCTTCAAACTTGACCTTAAGCTCCTAAAACTCCAAGTTAAGTTGAGAAGTTTATTTGTAATTACTAAATCTTTCGGTACTTCCTTCATTCCAGTTTTGAGCGTTAATAAATTGTTAATTATTGTGATTTATAATATTTTTATTTCATTTTAATATTATCTATGTTACTCTATTCAGAAATTTTCGAAGTTTATTTGTAATTTTTCAAAAAGTTCTTTTGAGAAGTTTATTAACAATTTACTAAAACTTGAGGTACTTAAGTTTGAGAAATTTATTTATAATTACTAAAACTTAAGGTACTTCTTTTGTTTCAATTGGACAATCAATCAAAAATTTTATAAGTCATTTAAACACTTTAAGTTGTTAATTATTATAATTTATATTATTTTTTAATATACAAGCAACATAAATATATTATAAAATATAAGAGCCTTTCATTATTTTTTAAAAATTAAGGGACTTGATATATATAAGAAGAAAATGGAGAAGAGTTTTTATAATACTTGGAAGTTGACCCCAGCTCCTTTCCCTTCCCTCTTATTAATAAGCGAATTAAGATAAAGAGCATGTTGGTATTTTTTGCTAATAGACAGCAAAGTATTTCAAGTATTGACAACGATTTATAAATAAGTAATTTCGTGTGTTTGACAGAATTTGTTAAGGGTTCGTTTGGACACCAAAAATTATAATTTTTTAGAATTGGAGTTGAAATTTAATTATATCTTTTTGCATTAAAGGCTTAAAATTTAAATATATTTTTTAAAATAATAATAAAAATTTTATAAAAAATATAATATGATAGTTAGTATATGTCAATTCTTTTTTCTTTTTTTTTTTTTGAAAAAAAATTATTAAAAAAGTGAAAAGAACAAATTTCAACCTGTTTTTTGAGAAAAAATTATTTCGAAAGAGAAAAAGGTTCTTTGCTTTTATATTGAATAAGACGGAAAAATGAGCAGGGATTTCCATCTGATGTCGATCCCTGATTAAGTGAAAAAGAAAATCCTTGAGTTATATATAATCCCTCGCTCATTATCGGACATTATTTTTAATAATATAATTGATAATACTATGCAAAATATGGTAGGATCAGCTCCATCTGATAGCTCGACTGAGCATACCTTAATATTTGTAAGAAACGCAATTGGGCCTAGGCTCCAGAGAGCATGTTTAATATAGCCTTTAAATTTTAGCTTATAAATCAAAAGTCAGAAATTAAAATTTTTAATTTTAATTTTTTTATTATTTCAAAGTAAAATTAAAAATTTAATTTTTTTATTTATCCAAATACTATAAAAATATTTAAAAATTATTTTAACTTAAAAATACTAAAACTAAATCAATTCAAACAAACTTTTAACTTTAAACATTCTCCCTCTTAAAAGATAAGGAATAAAGAACAAAAGTAGCCATTTTTTTCATGACGGTGGTGAGGTAAGCTTCACGCCTAAACTTATAGATATGAAAAACTAATCTAGCGCTCTTTTACTTTTTGCCTTAAAGTTGAACTTGATACCTCGTGGATCACGAATTTTATTAATCAAATCCAGAAAAAACAAAGCGAGATTGAAAGTAGTGTTAAAACCTTGATCAGCATCAATGCTACTTAAAAAGATATCAGCCAATCAATCCATGATGTTTCAAAAATATTCGCTTTTTACTTTTAATAGAATTGCAAAGATTGAGAATAGAATTGCTCAATTAATTATACTTGTATGTAACAAATAATATATTCCTATCAGGAGCAAATCTTGCAGCTCTTCCTACAATGACCTACAGAATCTTCAGAACCCACCATGTATAAAGGATTTTTTTCACATTCACCATTAGCAGCCCAGTGGGAGCAGCTCGGATTTCGATCTTCGCATTCAGTAGATGGTGTATCAAAGGACCTCACATGAATCCATTTGGTAGCAGACCACTTCTCACCTTCAATAACAGGACAGCTTCCATGCAAGCTTAGAGGATCAGTTGTTGCATCGGGATGTAGACTGAAAAACAACAATGCATCACCCTTCTTAGGTTTCACTGCACATAAGACATGAACCATGTTAAAATATGAAGAGTTAATGGCAAGCTTTATTTCAGTTGTATTGTGTTAACATTTTGAGTGCAAGTGTGCATGAGGCTAACAAGAATGTGAAGTTTGATACTCAAGTCATTCTAAAAAGAGATAGTTTCAAGTATCTTGAGCCTATGATCCAGGAAAATGGGGAGATTGGCGAGGATGTCACTCATCGTATTAGTGCAACATGGATGAAATGAAGGCTCGCGTCCGGAGTTTTATGTGATATGATGGTGGTTCCTTAGCTTAAAGGCAAATTCTACAGCGATTAGACCACAACTATGTTGTATGGGGCGGAGTGTTAGCCAATCAAGAACTCTCACATCCAAAAGATTAAGGCGGCCGAGATGAGGATGTTGCAGTTGATTTGTGGGTTTATTAGGGGAGATAAGATTAGAAATGAAGTAATTCGAGACGAGGCGAGTGTGATTTTGGCGGAAGTTAAAATGCAGGAAGTAGGGTTTAAATGATTCGAACATGTGAACAATAGTGCACAGATGTCCTAATGCGAAGGTGTGAGAGAATGACTTGGATGAATTCAGGCGAGGTAGAGGTGCACCGAAGAAATATTGGAGGGGTTAATTAGACATGACATGGAGCAGTTACAGTTATCAAGAACATGATCCTAGATAGGAAAATGTGTAGGACACGTATTAGCGTTGAAGGGTAGTAGAAAGAAATGTGTCCATGTTAGTCGGTAGGAGTGTTTTGTTTTGGTAGCCGAGCTAGAAGTCATACTGCTATGATTGTAGTGTCTTTTTTTTTTAGAGTTTTGGTGAGTGGGTTGCTTCGGGTAGATTGATTATAGTATTATTCTATGGTAGTCTTGTTTCTAGTACTATTTATTATTTTTTTTACTACCTATTTATTTCTTGTTCTTGTATTGTGTCTTTTTCTTGGATTGTTTTTGTCTTCAGCCTATGATCTATCGGAAATAGTCTCTCTAAGTCACTTCTTAGATAGTGATACGGACTGTGTATACTCTACTCTTCCCAAACCTCACTTTGCGGAAATAAACTGGTATGTTGCTGTTATTGAATCATCATATAGTGGTCTATGAAACAGAATGAGGTGTTCTGTACTGATTCTTCTGTCTTTTACAGAGTCCTTGAGATCCTTTTCTCTATATGGAGGGGGTATGACAGGAAGGCTGTGGTAAGCTGATGGTGAAATGGATAACTACTGAGGTTGCTCTCTACCTCTAGCCAAGGAGAAGCACAACCCAAATGGCTTACCATAGCAATTAGTTTGCTTCCTATTAAAACAAGAAAAAGTCCAGAGAGTAAGAAAAAATATACTCAATGTTGAACCATATAGCACTATGCTGTTACGCAGGCCAGTCAGACAAAGGAAAGAAAGGACTCAGGCAGCTGTATAAAATACTCGACCAATAGGATACCAAAGAAGCACATTATTAGGTCGTTTGCACAATTGTGGAGATCTTACCATACTGCAAGACATGAAGAAAATGGAACATGTTACTTGCATTGTAAGCACAAGTAAATGTTTTCCAATTTTCTCATGTTTTGGCAATACGGGAAAAAACATAGGAACATGTTAGTTGCCTTGTAAGCACAAGCAAATGCTCCATTACATAGGATCTGCAAGAGCACATCCTTTATCTTCTTCCTAGTATCCCTCATCATGAATCCAAACAAATGTACTTCCGAAACAACGGATAATACATGATTACTGATGGGACCTCCATAAACATATAGATATATACTCAAACTACTTATGGCTTGAGACATACCTGCATATCCATTTTTAGCACAATCCGACCAGTCATAGCCCTTTGGCTGAGATTTCTTTGCCTGAAGGTTTCCCATTAATGAGGGAAAAAATAAAAAGAAAAGTACTGCATCTTAATCGCAGGCATAACAGAAAAGGGTTAATCATATAATTATTGATTACCTCTGCATTAGGAAAAACAGTTTCCCCACCCTTCTCAACATTTGACAAATACATAAGAACAGTAGCCACTCGATGACCACCTAGCTCTTGATTGACCTTGTCATGAAAATAATCAAAATGTGGCTCGTACTTTTGGTCATGTTCATAATGAAGTATTTGAATAGATTCCCCATTCTCTGTATTCCAACTTAATAAAGTAAGAATGTCGCTTATGAAGATACAGTAAGCATGCATGAGACAGTGAGATGAAAGCCACTCAACATCATTGAAGCGCTGTAATACCTTTGGGAAGGAATGTCCAGGCAGCTACCCTAGCCTCCACATTAGCCACTACATCATCCTTACAAAAAAGAATGTAAATGGTCTTTTTCAGCAAAAATATTTACAGACTAATATGAATCCACTGGGGAAAAGTTTTTGAAGTGAAGTAATGAGACATAGGTACAGATTTCAGGAATTCAATTTCCATATATAACAGAGATAGTTGAACTTATTGTAGTGAATATGAGGACATGAAATGACAAGTATGCCCAGCTGAAGAAATAAGCAGGAAAACTTCGAGAAAATATAATTTCGAGGAAATCATTGACTCAACCTGAAGAAGATGTAAAATGACAAAGCCATCTCTTAAGAGTTTCTGAAACCATTGAACATCACCAGCATAATGCTCCGGAGAGGTTTCTAATACTCAAGTATATATCACTGAGGGTTCAGCATATGCTTTGTTCACCCAACGGTACAGGATTAATGATGCTACCCAATTTCACCTAGAACAGATAAGAACTAATAGAAACTCTGAAGTACATATCAAAGTATGTTTTAAGTTCTCTGTCATGTAAACAATTGTCCAGTTTCAATTATTCTGCAGTATCATACTTGCTGTACTGTCTGTATTGACACTGTCCCAGAAGCTGAATCCTTAATTAATCTTCAGACATACCGTTAGTATCTAATAAGAACCTGAATACCTGAAAAGATACAATTTTCTAGTATCTAATAAGAACCTGAATACCTGAAAAGGTACAATTTTCTGGATATAAACTCCATTTACATTTTCCACTATCCAGTTTAATCTGACCAAAAATAAATAAATTATGTTTTCCAGTTTAAGTTTTTTCTAACAGGACTAAACCTTAAATAGAGAGGGGAAAGCTGGCCAAGCTCATTACTTTAGTTCAACTAGGCAACACACATGCTCTCAAAGCACACATCAGTGTCCCACAGTTCGGTGTAAGGAGTTCCTCAGAGAATCAGTAATCCCAAAAACCATAACTGGCCTACTTTGACATTGCAAAAAGAACTATTAGAAGAACATTTTACTTGCAGACCAGTATTCAAAAATGAGAATCCTGACAGTAAATGGAATCTGACAGGGGACCAAATTGACTAGCAAGACAAACAAGCCATAAGCAGTGACAGAGAAAAGTACAGGGGCAAAGCTTTGACATGAATTCCTTGGAAAACGGCAATAATCATATGTTGATAATTAGTTCATTATCATTCAATACTAAAGATTAAAGTACCATTTTCTAGTTGTTTGCTATCAAAGCAATAAGCAAATTGAAAGATGGTCTTGATTGGAGAAAACAAATCATATCCTACCACTATCAAAATGTTTATTGGATCAAATAGGCAAAGTTCCATAGTACCACGAGGTTAGACCCTTCACAGGAAATATTAACAAAAGATGGTCCGGTAAGGTTATGAGGGACTGTAATCATTACTTCCTTATAAAAGTGATCATTAGAAAAGTTTCCAATGCTAAAGATCCAGAAGATCTAAGAATCTAGTCTTCCAGCGATCATGTTTGCCGTACAACCAATGAGGTTCACAACCAATTGAAGATGCTTCTTTAGAGATCTGTCCACCTCTTCCTTTTTTGCTTTTGTTTCTTACTGGTCGCCAATACGTCTTCATGCCCCCAATTAATGCGGATTCTCTCAGCGTAAGGCCACTTATGGAGGGAAGCACTACCTATCAGGATTTTTTCCATTTCCAAGGTCCAAATCCTAGACCTCTGGTTAAGAGTGGCAGGATCATCCACTCCACGTAACCCTTTGGTGGTGACCACCTCTTTCACATACAAATGTTTTCATAAATATGAAATACGATGTGATGCCACTGTTTCTAAATAGAAATGCGAGTAACTAAAAAACAAAATAATTAATACCAAAGGCATCACAATATTATATCTACTGGTACACGGAAGATAACAGAGCAAATCTAGATTGATACATGACAAAAAATAACCATCAAACATTTGAAATTGCAAAGAAAGTAAGATTTTGTAAACCTGTCCCTTGCTAAGAAACATGCCGGAGCTTGTCCGAACTTCACTCTCTATGCTATTTCCTGACTCATTGTCAGCCACAATTGACTTTTCCAGCTTATCTTTAGCCTACTCATTCAAAATTCCAAAAAAAAAAAAAAGTCAAGTGAGTTTCTTTAGATGATTGACAAGCAAAAGAGAGCAACTAGCTAAGATTATGACTTGATTGTTATTACTACTCAACCAGTGTTTCATTAGGAGCTTTTTAAGGATTTATTAATCCATGTGATGTTAATTTGCGTTAAATGGATTGATACATTTGTAAAAGTTGTTTCCATTTGTCTCAGAAAGAGCAATAAACATGCATTTGACATTGTACTATATACTATAGAAAAGGCTAACCAGAGTGATGAGATGATCACATTCCTCGTCAGTCAAGAAATTCCTATATATGAAAGCCCTGCACAATTGATTCCTATCATCATCCGATACACTTCCATATCAACACCACATAAAGAAATAGACCAACCTCGGACGCCAGGAGATTTGCGTCACACGGGTGGGATCAATTGTAGTGGACGATCCACCAGTCAGCACCGAAGATTTTCTGACCAAAAGAAAGAAGCAAATGCTTAATACAATTTTGTATGAAAAAAAAAGTTTATATATAAAGAGAAGTGGAAATGGTACGTTTTATTATCGGCATGCCAACGGGAGAATCGAAGGGAAGTAGAATGAGAGAGAGGAGGGAAAATGAAAAGAGAAAAAAGAAGAAGGAGAAGAGAAAGTTGACGGTCCATTGACAAGTTAGGAATGATTTTAGTGGTTTAATTAAATATTTGGGGTTTCGTTTTTTTCGTTCTCGCAGACCAATGGAAAAGAAAAAAGACAAGGCAGCCCCTCACCTAAGTTAATAGAGGTATTTATTTTCAAAGGTTGCCGTCCGCCCATTGAATTTTACTTTCCCGGGGCCACGGTCCCAAATCAATGTATTCTTCCCGAACCTTCTGCCAACTACTGCGCTTTCAATGAGCATTACTTCTTCCGAGTAAATAAACGGAAAAACCAAACCACTCGCCTCACTGCTATACTTTGTATATCTACTCTCAAAGCAATTTAATATAATCGTTTGATTTTTTATTTTTATTTTTTGAGTTTTTAAAAATTTATTTATTATTTATAATTTATAATTATATTATTTTTATACTTTTAAATTTTATTATTATTATTTTAAAATGGATAGACTAAGAAAAATGGATAAAAGTGTTAAAAAATATAGGTTTCGTTTTCGCTAGAGGTTTCGATATTAGTAGGAATTATAACCGTATGTATGCCGCTCCACCTAGTATTGCTAGTGAACCTGAAAAATAATATGAATAATGATGAGGGTGTGAGTATGCATGATATGAATTATGCGAGTTTCAAGAAAATTACAAAATAAAAGATGATAATGAATTAAAAGAGAATGCTAATATTAATCTTGACGGCTTTAATCATAATGATGATGATAATAATAATGATGATGATAATCAGAATCTTAACGCCCCATCCCCTTTGTCTGTTAATTTTCTTCTAGACTTACTAGAAAAATCAATGTTGTATGATTTTTTTTGAAGATATACCAGGAAGTGAAATCATTAAATGTGTTATTTATAAACAAGTATTTATGCATAAGAAAGGGGGTTAATGCATGGGGGACTAGTATCTTGACTAGACACTGTAAGCATAATGTAGAATGGGCCAAAATAACTGGTGTTAAGGATGTCAGACCGGTCCAGGATACAATAAATCCACAAACTGGTAAATTAATTCAAAATTATAATAAAGCAAAGGACCATTTAGAAATAGTCAAAATGATACCTGTAGGTTGTTTGCCTTTCACGTTTGCTTCTTCTGATGCATTTGATTTATCTATTTAAAGAATTTATAATTCAATATTTGTCGGTATTTTTAGAAGTACGTGTCAGTCCGATGTTTTAAAATTACACTGACAATATGCATTTTATTTGTGTACACTATCTCTTAATCTTTCATGTAGAGTTTCTCTAACATCCGATATTGGTCGTGCTATAAATAGAAATGATGATTTAACCATTACTTGTCACTGGATAGACAATAATTTTATAATTCAAAAATAAATTTTAGCTTTTCTATATGATGAAAATAATAGGCATGATACAGAATTTATTTCAGATACAATTACTAAAGTTTCTAATTTTTATAATTTGAATGGTCAAATTTTATGTGTAGCTTTTGATAATGCGTCTAATAACACTGCTGCTATTGAAACGTTAAAAGTATCACTTTCTCTACCACTAGAAGATATTTTTCACATTATGTGTGCTTGTCATATATATAATTTAATTTTTAAGGACGATCTTGCTTTTTTGGACTTATTATTGAAAAATTAAGACTTGTAGTAGAGTTTATTCAAGGTAACAATGAAGGATTAGACTTAAAGAATTTAAAGTAAGATATACACAGTTTAATCTGTAACTTAAATTGATGCTCGAAGAATTAGAAACTAGGTGAAATTCAACTCATTTATTTTTAAAAACTTGCTACAAATATAGGATACCCATTAGTGCTACTTTTAACCAATTTTGCCAAGCACCTGACCATATGTTACAAACTTTGGATTGGAACCTAATTAAAGAAGTAGAGGTGTTTTTAGAAACTTTTTACAATACTATCAATGTATTTTCACCTCAATATTATCCTACCGTTTGTTCTATTCTTCCTTATATAGCTGAAATATCTCTATTACTTTTTGAATATAAGAATAAAAACGGTTTCGAAGATGCTATTGGTGCAATATTTGAAAATTTTTAAAAATATTTTTTCCTAATTTCCCTTATTTACTTAATTGATGTTGTATTAAATCTTTTTTGTAAAACAAACAACAATGGTTGAACTTTGTACAATGATTTATATAAATTTAAAAATTCAACGTGACGAAGAACCTAGTTTGTTAGAGGCTATGTGTAA
>JBDJHY010000049.1:6924042-6939886 GCA_039654485.1 Withania somnifera | reverse complement strand
GCTGGTCCGGAATGACCCGGACCGGCCCGGATTACAGGTATATATATACTCTTTTTGAAATACGACAATCTATTAGACTCATACTATGACCCTTAATCGACTTAATTATCACTAAATCACATAACCTATCAATTAGCATTTACACAACTACTTCCAATTAAAAACAACAACTACACACTAAATAGGGTATTTACATTTCAATTTAACAAACTATAAGCAACTATCAAGCATTAGTAACCACATCTATTAGCAATTAGTCCACTTCCTCAGATTTTTAAATAGTTACAACTCCCTTCGCTTCATGCTTATAGATACCAATTGAAATCACCCTAATACTAATACAAACACAAAACTACCAAGATACCAATTGTGGTTGACTAGGTTCTAATTGGACGTGTTGAGATACCAATTGAAATCACTGAAGTACAAATTAAACTCAATCCAATAGTTAAATAATTAGGACGGCACAATGATGAAGGGAAAAAATGACTTTCTAGTTGCCTTTTAGCCTCCCAAAGATTGGATGTGGATGTCTTCACATCAATTCGTGGGACTCTACTCGACATTGCTATTGTACTTGTAAGACCGGCAACCTAGTGCTTTAATACCAATTGTCATAATCCAAATTAATGGATCATGCAGGCACCTATCCTAACCTTACTAGAGAGTGGAACCCTATATAAACCCCATCATTTATTTAATGAAAACAATTACCAGTAACGATGAATACGGAAACTAAATAATTAATTAAAGATAAACAAAATTATTTCTTATTCAAAAACCTAAATTACTAATACACTATACAGTAACTAACTTTTCAAGACTTGGACAAATATGTATAAGATCCCTAATATAAGGTAGATTGGTAGTGAGAAAAAGATATACTTCCATAAGGATCAAGCATCGCAGTTGAAGTTGAGTATTCATTGTCCCCAAATTTGAAAAACTCTAAGTAATACTTGTACCATCTACACCACCAAGGGATGTAGCAAGAGTAGCATCAATATAAATACACAGTACTGGCAGACATCACTAGTCATTGAGGGTTAGTTTGCATAACATAGCATAGGAATCAACAAGAAAATCAAGATTCTAATGACCAAGGACTTACTCATTTACCCATAAAGAGATCACTTACCTTAACTAACATTCAACCATACCTCCAACTTGACCATCAACATAGTTCATCTCTAAGAATCATCCCTTTCATCTCTAATAGAGTTACTAATACCTTACCCCATGTACTATCACCACCAACTAGACCATCCTAGAACCCAACCAAAATATCTAATCAGAACATTAACAACCTTCACCCGTATTTTTCATCACCGAATAACACTTATTGAAATTACCGATTGTCGTTATTATGCCATCTTTAAGATAAACCAAACAATCTTCCTTATTTTGAAAGATCAAGCCAACAATTCAAATTTAGAGAAAAACTAGATTGCCTCCTACAACAAGGACTATCCTACCGTATAGGTAAGCACTCGTCATAGCTGGACGATGCGCATCAGCGTGGGATAGAAAATATTAGTAGGTTTTTAATCTTTCTATGTCTTATTTAAGATAAAAATAAGGTTTTTCTCTCATAATACTTCTAGGATTGAGTTCTTCATACTTTATCCAACCTATAACGAGAGGAAAAATTCTTTAATGTGATAAAAATCCTCCATAGAATTCTCCACAAAGTCCGCTACCAACTACAAGATGCAAGGTGAGAGCATGTAGTCAAGGAAATCATAGAAAAAAGTAAGTTTCTAGGTAGGCTAGGTATAATGAGTAAAAGAATATATCACTTCACTTTTCATAATATAGAATTAACAGGATAAATCATGTCTAGTCATGGGGTACGGTGTTGAGGTAGATAAAGATATAAAAAATTTCTTAATCTTGAAGACTACATTATTGATTGATTATGTGTAGTGTTTTATATTATGTGTTATGTGCCCAAGAGGGGATTTTTGTGAATAAAGCATGTGAGTAGAAAAATTAGTTTTACTAGTATTAAACCTAGTTGAGTTGTAAAGGTAATAAGTTGTATGTATTGTACGATAATATGATGAGGAAAATTATGTTAGAGTCGAATATTGATAAGCATGAGGATATCTAACCGGTAGATGACTTAAATAATGGTGAATATTGTATTATGTGAAAAGAGGTAAGGAATAGAGATAAACTTGAATGTGTTAGTTATAGGGGGTTGATGTTAGAACCCATATATTATTGTGAGCATGTAGTGATGAGTGATTTGAATAATAAGTAATGAAGGCTTCAATAGTAATTGTGATCCCATGTGATGTGTTGTGATTTAGTAGGCTCATGAGTGGCTCTTTGATGATAAATACTCTTAATGTATTTGTACCCATGAGAGGCTTAATAATAATGACAACTCATTGATTTGATACTTGTAAGAGACCCAAATGTTGATCAATGAAAGATACTTATTTATCCATAATGTTTTTATGCAAAGGATGCCTCGGATAAAGAGGGATTGTGATACACCTTGTTAACAATTAAAAAATAAAATTTAATATGAACATTGAAAGTGAAAAATACTATTCATGGTTAGATGGGCATAGACAATAAGATACTTAGCCATGTATATATATATATATATATGGGGATCGGATGTCACATTCCATCACGATATATTATATGGATCAGGTGTCATATTTTGACATGATATATTATTTATGGATCAGATGCCATGTTCAGGCATGATATATTACATATGGATTGGGTCCCACATTCTGATATGATACTTTAATAACTAAATAACAATATAATAAAGAAATTGATAATAAGATTGCAACGCCTCGCTTACTTAAATGTTTAAATTAACCTGTATTTTTGGGGTAAGACTTGGAGTAATTAGTATGTTAGGAAGTATGTGTTATAAGGTACTTTAGTCTCGGAACGATCATATGTTAAGAATTGAAGTTAGGAAACTTACAAAGTAAATGTTGGCAAAATTATTGCAAGTTACTTTAGTAAATTCTCTAAAATTTGGGGGCAAATTTCGTGACCCCAAAATTTTCAAATATATAAAGATTTAAAGGGGATACAACCTATCAAATCGAATTTCTATACATCTAGTTTCAAACTCACTAAATGGTTTGTTCACACTACTTTAGAATAGAGATATTTGCATTTTTGCTGGATTGCATAAGCAGACACGTGGCAGCGGGTCCTAGGTTCATGGAAGAGTCGATAAAGACCCATATTCTTCATTCTAACTTCTATTGGCCTCAGTAAAACCCATAAAATCAGTATAGAGAGAATAAAATACTCCATATATCTCCTTCATCTTGAGGTAGAAGCTTAATAACAGGTTTTCTACATCATGAGTCTATCATTTTGGTATAAATTTCATGATATAGCTTCGTCGGTGTTGTGACACCAGGTATTTTGGTGCATGTTGAGGTTTCAAATAGTATTCTGAGCTTAAGATAAAGGTAATACCCTCATTTCATTAATTCTAACTTTGACAAACTGGGAGTAGCATTTTATGGCAAAAGTCCATATTTTTTGTCAGTTAGCCATAGTATTTTGTACACATGATTGTTGAGTGATATTGAAACATATTATAGGCTCTATATATTTGTCTATCATATAGCCTCATAGTGACCCATGGGGTTCAATTAGGGAAAACTAGGGATAGTTAGATTGAAGTAAAACTTGTTGGGCTTATGAGGGCTTATGTAGGTTGCTTGATTGTTGTCTGTACTTTTCGAGCTTATGGAGTCTATGTTGGGTTTGTATTTGCTTAAATAATTATGTAAATTTTTACAAGGAAGGTAAGTATATTAGAGTTTTATTTATCCTCCAGCCTTATTATCTTCATCTTTATATTACAATTTCAGTTCATATATTCAGTTTATCTTACATACTCGATACCCTATTTCGTACCGATATCCTATTTCTTGGGGGCTCTGTACTAATACCTGCAAGAACTAATAGATGACTAGAGAGGCTATTTTAGTAGCATGGTCGAGATCCAATAGTTTAGTAGCTCCCATGTTCTGGATTTGCTAGAGTTTTTGAGGATTTTTACTTTTGTTGTAAATAACTTGTGAGTTGATCCGGGGCTTGTCCTAGAAAAACTTAGTACTCTTAATGGCTTAAAGAATTTAGGTTGTATAGATACACATTCTTGGTTGTGAGTTTTTATGATTTTAGATATCAAGGTGGCCTCGAAGGCCTGCATAGGATTTACTTTTTCCTTATATAAAATTTCTAGGTTCAGCTAAGGTTATTACAAGATATTGGCAGGGGCTTGCCAATTGAGGGATTATTTTTAAGCTGAGATATACTTGTTTATTTTCTTGATTTTACAACTAGTACTACAATAATAATGTATTTTTTTCATCAAGCGTCGTCCAAGTTTAAGTTGACAGTAGGTGTAGTTGCATCCCTGACTGGGGTGTGACAAACTTGTATCAGAGCAATGTTATATCCTAAGGACTCTACAAGCTGTGTGTAGTAAAATCTTGCTTATAAATATGTTGTGCACCACATTTTATAAGAAAGAAACTACTAGGCATATTATGATAATTACCCTTCATTTTTTTCAAATTGTGTTATAGAGTTGAGTTTTAAGGGTTTAGTTTTGGAGCTTATGATTATATTTACACACAGGGAGATAATTGATACCAGACATACTGGATATATCCAGATGCTAGATATAACTAAAGGTGGACATGCTAGCAGGGTGCCGTTGGCAGAGTTGGCCCAATTTGGCATTAAAGGGGAGACATAATTGCAACCCATGTAGTGTCTCTACCATCTCAGTAGCCTACTAGGGCTACAACCCCCACCCCCACCTCCACCTCTTGTTACACTTTTAGCTCCTCACATTCAATCTGAATAGGATTTTAGGACCATAGTATATACGTTAGCATAATTAGTAGCTACACAACAACAACTAAAGGGGTTTGACCCAGACTATGTTGAGGCATGTACTATAGTATTCCTAAATAATGATATAGACATCGTATGAATTCAGGACCTTACACATGGCATAGAGGGGTTCTGACATTAATAGTACATGGTTGAACGGGTTGAAAGAGAAAGAAAAAGAGGGTTAAGCCCACGAGGTTTTAGCTAGAGGCTTAGGGTGGTTCTAAGCCTCAATATTCAGAAAGGCCACCTAGGTCCCCGGTCACAGTAATCTCATGGTAGCAAGTTGGATCACCAAAGGCAGTTAGTCTTGAGTAAGATTTCATGAGCATCAGGCTTGCGACAGCACAAGAGTGCTAGCCAGGCTAGAGTAACTCCACCATGTTGTGATAGTCGCAACAGGACACATTCTGAGAGATGCAAGTTGGGCTCTATGGCATGTAATTATTTATTCTGAAGGGTCATATTCAGGGGGATTGACTGGCTAAAGACAGTAGGGTTTAAGCCAGCAGACTAAGCCAATAACAGATATGTCTTCCTTAATACATCCTGCAGAGCATTAGTCTCGGTCTTCATAAAGTAGAGCTCAAGGTCGAAGGGGAGCATCTAGCTCTAGTAGTGGCCAGAATTTCACTTATGCACTCACATTTTATCAGGATTCAGAGTCATGACTAGATGTTTTGATAGGTACATTGAATATTTTCTCCTACTTTGTCTATGCCTTGATAGATCTAGAATCTACCTTATCATATGTTACTCCGTTTGTCGTTGGAAAGTTCTATATAGTACTAGAGTCACACTAGTGACCCATGTATACACCAATTGGCAAGCCTATTATTTCTAGGAGAGTCTTATGAGGTTGCACAGTAGAGATTTTTGACCGCCAAACCTCTATATACCTGGTAGAGTTAGATATGGTCGATTTCAACATTATTATGGGCATGGATCGGCTAGCATCTAGTTATTCTATTGTTAAGTGTCGGACAAAGATAATTAGATTCCACTTTCTAGGAGAAACAGTTTGAGGGTGGAAAGATAATGCAGAAACACCAAAAGTTAGGTTTATTTTCTATCTTGGAGCAAGAAAATGATAGCTAAAAATTGTATTTACCATATTATTAGGGTTTGATAAGTTAATGCGAAGCCACCTTCTCTATTTTATTCTGATGGTTAACAAGTTTCCACATGTGTTTCCAGATGATCTTCCTGATGTCCCTCCCCAGAAGGAGATCGAATTTGCTATTGATGTACCACCAAGTGTTCAACTTATCTCTCTTCCACCCTATAAGATGGCTCTAATTGAGCTAAATAAGTTGGAGCAGTTGAAGGACTTTTTTTGTAAAGTATTTATCGAACCTAGTGCTTCACCATGGGGGCACCAATATTATTTGTGAGGAAGAAATATAGATAGTTGAGAATGCATATAGATTATGTAAAGTTAAATAAGGTAACTATAAAGAGTAAGTATCTCATTCCGAAGATTGATGACGTGTTTGATCACTTTTAAGGTGCTAAGTATTTCTCAAAGATTGACTTACGATCAAGATACCATCATTTAAGAGTTCGGGAGAAAGATATTCCAAAGATGGATTTCAGGACCAGATATGGTCACTTTGAGTTTCTTTTAATATCTTTTGGGCTAAAATATTCCTAGTCGTGTTCATAGACTTGACAAATAGCATATTCAAACCATATCTAGATTTTTTTTATAGTTGTATTTATTAATGATATTTTAGTATATTCACGTTTAGATGTTGATCGTGTAGATCATTTACGAGTGGAACTTCAGGTTCTTCGAGATTAAAAGTTTTATGTAAATTTTTCTAAATGTGAGTTCTAGCTAAACTATATGGCTTTTTTAGGCCACATCGTATTAGATACGCGCATTATGCTTGATTCACAAAAGATTGAGATTATGAAGACTCTGCCTAGGCCTACAATTCTCATAGAGGTTTGCAGCCTTCTGGAGTTATTAGGTTACTATGTAGAGGGATTTTTTTTGCTATCGGCACGATTGATAAAGCTAACTCAAAAAGCAGTAAAGTTTCTGTGAACCGAGGACTATAAGCAAAGTTTCCAGGAGCTGAAAGACAAGTTAAATTAGCATTAGTTCTAGCTTTTTTCAGAAAGTTTAGAAGGTTATGCGTGTATTGCAATGCTTAAGATGTTTGTCTGGGTTGTGTTCTAATACAAAATGGTAATGTAATTGCTTATGCTTCTAGACAGTTAAAGAAGCATGAGAAGAATTACCTGACTCATGATTTAGAGTTTCCTCTAGTTATTCATGCCGTAAATATTTGGAGACATTACTTGTATGGACTTTATGTTGATATTTGTACAGATTTTAAGAGACTGCAGTATACTTTAAACAGAAAAAGTTGAAACTGTGGAAGTGTCAATTGGTTGATTTGCTAAAAGACTATGATATGGATATCTTATTTCATCCAGGAAAGTTCAATACAGTAGCGGATTCCCTCAGTTATAAGTCGATGGGTAGTGTATCATATTTGGGATCTGAGAAGCAGGAGATGGCCCGAGAGATCTATCAGCTAGCTAGTTTAGGGGTTAGATTATTAGGCTCCTAGGATGATGGAGTATAATTTTAAGACACATCCAAATCATCTCTAGTAATAGATGTGAAGAGACAATAACATGAGGATCTCATCTTAGAGAAACTCAGAGCTAAGGCTCAGCAACAAAAGTCTTTGGACTTTGACATAGCAGAAGATGGAGTCCACAGATATAGAAATCGGTTGTGTGTTTCAGATATTGCAGATCTTCAATAGAAGAATATGACAGAGTCACCCGATTCTCGCTACTCTATTCACCAGGATCCACAAAGATGTATCATGGTGTTAAACGAGGTTCTCTTTCGATCTCGTCCAAAGCTCAACGATTTTCATATTTTGGTCCAACGCTAACCTTAGTTTCCATTTTGGCATTTTTTTTAAAAGAAAGTTACCGTTTTGATCTCGAACTCAAACAAATGACAGAAGTCAATCATTTATTAGATTAGAACTTCAAGTTACAAATTTGCTTTTATGTTCAACAAATATCTAGGGATTGGTACATTACTTTACGTCTCTTAGTAATAATTGATTTAATTTTTTATACTCACTGATTCAGGTTACATTATATCGGATTATTAGAACACTAAATAGGTTACTTGTATATAGTTATTGCTGATTGATTATCTAAAAAATAGATAAGTACTGATGAAAACTATAATAATGGTAATCCAATTTCACGTCCAATTTTGAGGGGGCGAGATAATTCTTTATATAGCTTACTTGATTCAAACATATATAAATGTTCCACGGTTTGAGCAAGTAGTCTTCACCTGTGATGAGAATTGATTAATATTCCACAAGAGCTGCAGTAGAATGACTGTAATTAAAATTTTCGGGGTTGAAATGTTTATTTAGTAGACCTTATTCTTTTAGAAAATTTATTCGATGTATGCTAAAATTAGTTACGAAAGTAAACTTATGGCTAAATCTAAGAAAAAAATATTGACATAAAAGTAAAATATAAAAATGTTATTCTCTCCTTCCATCTTTAGTTATCACTTTTGACTTGACACACAAGTTATGAAGTAATAATTAATAGTGCCAATTTACTATTTCGCCCTTTGATTATAATTTTATGTTTTAGGAAATGCATTGAAGATGGAATGGTACTTTTTAATAGGTAAAATGGGTAAAAAATAGGATAAATTATTCATTAAATTTTTAAACATAATAACTATTATTAGATAATTATTTATAGAATGAGTGACAAATAAAGGTGAATAGAAAATAGATATTGCTTTTCATTCACTAGTCTTTGGTAGCCATAGCTAGACAATGATTGACAAAGTATTAAAGTAATAAGTACTCAAGAGTCACAAAAACAAATATAAAGTATCTCATTTTTTTAAGTTTTATATCTGAATTGGTAAATGTTTAAGTTTCGTACTTGAACTATTATAAGCAAAATACACCTGAATCATCGGTTGTCATTTTTTCTACCTAAAATTTCATGTATAAAACTCAAAAACATAATAGTTCCTATATATTTTACTAATACGTTGTGATAATTCAAGCAGGAATTTCACATATTAAAAAATTGAAATACTTCATGTATGTCTTTGACCCTTTTTTACCTCTATAAAAAGAAAAAAGAAAAAAGGCGTTAAAGTTAAAGTCAAAGATTTCACAGAGACAAAATATTACCTACCTTCCTATCTGCCCGTTACACAATTAGGACATCATACGAGCAGTAATACTAGCTGTTTCACATCACAAACACACACTTACATCCAAGCTTTTTCCCTCAATTTGCTGATCTTTATCACATGTTCAATAAATACTCAAGTCTCTGATCGAGGTGGAACTCTACATCAAAAAAATCTGTTTTTTGTTTTTTTGTTTTTGTTTTTTTTTTTTTTTTTTTTTTTGGAGTAATTTGATTCTTGAAAATTTTGGATAAAAAGTTTAATTTCCTTATACATTGCAGAACTGTAGATGGAATTTTTTCAGAAGGCCAAATCTGTTAGGCTAAAGAGCAACCACGACAAATACTTACATGCTGATTCTGATCAAGAAACTGTTTACCAAGATCGTAGTGGATCTACAAAGAGTGTTAAATGGAGTGTCGAATTCCCTGAAAGATTAGGCAATGTGATCCGATTGAAAAGTTGCTATGGCAAATATCTAACAGCCTCAGATGAACAATATCTGTTTGGCGTAACAGGTCAAAAAGTTGTTCAAAGTTTGCCTAGTAAATTGGATTCCTTAGTTGAATGGGAACCTACGAAAGAAGGATCTGTAGTGAAGCTGAAAACTAGATATGGAAATTATTTAAGGGCAAATAGTGGATTACCACCTTGGAGGAATTCAATTACACATGATATACCTCATAGACATCAAGATTGGATCTTATGGACAGTTGATATTGTTCAGGTTCTTCCAGTTCTAATCGTTTGGTTGATTAGATCAAAACTAATTTAAAATAGGTGCTTGGTTTAAACTAGATAAATTTGGATAACCCTTTGCTTCCAAATTTACCTTCGGATGAAAAGGGCTTTGGAAGCACACAAGACGAGTGTGGCCTATTAATCAATAAAGTAAATTGAGAACCATGAGGTTTCAGGTTCGACTTCCAATAAAAATAATAATACGAGGTAGGGCGGAGTTACATGGGTAGACAGAGGTAGAGTTATCTAATTACTATTGTTGATGAAAAATGACATGTAACTCATAAAATTAATCAAGCTATGTGCTAAGTTGGGCGGAACACTATAGTTATAAAATTAAAAAGAAAGGGCTTTGATAGATTTACAACTTTGTCATTTACATGTTTTCATTCTTAAGTATAGCTAATCATTCTATTGTTATCCCACATTGGTGTGCTATAAAGTTATTCCAGTATTACATATGTCACACCATTTTTTTACCAAAAAAAAAATAAATAAATAATTTATCTCTTGTTTAAAAATAACTTTTATTAAAAGAAGTGACAAAAGATGCTTAAGAGAGAATTATTTTAGGAAATAGAGTTTGTGATTCTACATTGAGTTACACTTAAAATCTTCTTTTAAAATATTTTGAATCTAAAACTTATCGCGATAGAAATTTTGATTAAGGAACTTTGTTGACCGATGAAAAAGTGTAAGGCGTTCTTATATTCCGTAATTTTAGCACGATCACTTTAATAAACTCAAATTGACTTAAAATAAGATTATTTAGACACACAAAGTTCCATGTGTAAGGATTCGAATTCACCTTTTAATGTTTGGAGACAGACCTTCTTCTCCTTTCCAACTCCTTTGTAAGAGGTTTACAGCTTTTCCCATGCTTTCTTAGCGGAGGTTGCACTTGAAATCTTTTCAAAGCCATCATCATCTAATGCTTGATAGATGAGGTAGAGAGCTTTCTTGTCTCTCTTTCTTGAATCCTTCAAGGATGTATTTTGATCTTGTGTAAGAGCAGCTTCATTTTCTGGCTCGCTAAAGCCCTTCTCTACGATATCCCAAACATCGTGTGCTCCAAGAAGAGCCTTCATCTTGATACTCCAATTATCGAATTGTTGTTGTTGAGTGTCGGGACTTGGAAGGATGTCACACTATTTTCCATATCGCTCAATAGATCTGATTGCGCGGACAGATCCGGAACGTCAAAAAAATTTGGGAGGGGTCTGGTCAAAATTTTGACTTTCGATCAACTATCAAAGTCAACATTAACTGGTAAACAGTCAACACGACTTGGACGGCTTAGTCAGGCGGCTCAAACGGCTCAATCAGCAGCTCGGTCAACAGGCTTACAGCCCACTCAACTCTGCTCCAACTCGGTTGGACTCAGTTCCAACTCGGTTGACTCGGCTCTAACTCAGTGAGTAGACTCACTTTCTGGCAGCAACTTTCGGCGGCGTGTGGCGACGCGTCAGACCTCCGATCGGCATGATTATGGCGGCGTCGGATTCCTCTCGTCAAGACCTTCAATTTGATATGCAATACTCTATACTTTTCAACCTGCGCTCTGATACTACTTTGTTGGAAATGAAACACTCATACAAACAACTTTTATTCAAATTCAAAGAAATATTACAAGAGCATTCTCACTCAAAAACAAAATATTACAACTCACTCTTATAGGACTGTTTCTTCACTTACTTAGAAGATCTTAATTTATACCTAAACCAAAATGGGGAGGGGTATTTATACTACTTACAAATAAATTTACACCACACAAATATATTAATCCAAAATTATCATAACCATACACCTCATTTTTTCTCCAACCTTCTAATAATATTTTAAGTTACCAAATGATTCACATGCACAATTACTACATCCTAAAATATTCTAGGTAGAAGGCTTGTAGTATTAGACCTTAATTGTGGACTTAGGCTCCAATTTGATTGGGTTTGGTTTGGGCTCCCATAATGGATCATATTTATGATCCAACACAAACTACCAAAGATGTGCTTGGGAGAGTGAAACATGTTGTCCTTCTTATGCCTATGAAATAAGCGAACACGCCTATTGGCGTAATAAGTTAGCTAAGACAAAGGCTGAGTTAGAAGCAGTTCAGTTCTCGCGTCAATTGGAAAAAGAGAACTTGGAAGCACATCTAATGCTTCAGCAAACTCTTGACAGGGAAAGATCAGAGAATGTAGCCACTATTCGTCAATTGAAAAATCTATTGCCCAACCCCCCTCCTTCCTAGCCTAAACTGTCCTCTTTATCACTCCTTAGCCATGTTTTTGTAATCTTGTACTTAGTGGTTTTCTCTTGAATCTAATGCTTTCTCTATTGTATTGGCATATCTGAAATTAATGAATGAAGCGTTTTTTCCTTTCATGTGTTGTTCACTGATTCCTGCAAATTTTAATGTGTTAATATGTTGTCGTTACTAATAATCTGCTTGTACTTGTGACAGGCCCAGTGGCCATGAGTAGTTTAATATTTTGGTCTGACTGATAAATTGACTTCGGATTGAAGCATATTTTTTATGATGCCAAAAGAAAAAGAAAAATAAGAAATGTGCAGTATTTATAACCCATTATCTAACTTGTTTCATCTAAGTGTTTCCTTGTTTCCTACATTAAGTGCTTACAGTTAAAGTTGTCAGCGAGTCCAAGAGTCAGAGTTTGTCATCATTAAAAAAGAAAAAATTGTTGGTCGCTATGAAGAAGTTTTGATAATTGATAAAAAGCAATGAAACAAGTAGGCTTGTTGATTTAAGAAAACATTGTCTAAAAGAGTAATTGTGGATAAAATTATATATACCAAATCAAGAAAGAGCAGTTGATAACTCAACAAACAGACGTATGAAATGGAAGTGTTCCAGTTCAACTGAAATATTGTCAAGAAGTAGAAGTCTAAACTTGAAGAGAGTTGCTCCTTAAATAGGAAATGAATTTAACTTGTTAGAAGCAAGGCATTTATAGAGTAAAAAAGTGTAATTGAGAAATTGACTTTTAAAGACTGCATCTGCAGGTAGAAGAAATACTTTAAAGAATCTGGTCCCAGTTAGATAAGAGTCTTAATCTAATCTAATGTATTAGGGTTGTATCTTTGTTGGTTCTCTGAGGAGTTATAAATTGGAGTTATTTTAGTTTGCAAGTTAGGACTAAGTTGAAGGTTGGGGAACACTAGCCTAGAGTGGTTGGTGTATTTAGAAATTAATTAAAAGTTTGATTTCGTTTGATGCTGAGTTTGTAATCAGGTGTTGAAGTGGTTCATTAAGTTTAATAGAATGGGGTCAAATCGTGTAGAGGTGCAGATCCTACTTTTTTGTGCCTATTATAAATTGGGTATTTTTTACGTAAAAATTATTGAATTATTTACTTATTGTGCTTTACTACTTTCGTTGAAACAAGTTAATCAACTTGTATTAGTGATAGGCAATTCATAGGTTAAGTAAACTAATTGTGTGGAACATCACAAAAATTTATAGTCTTGTAAAACACACGTAAGCAAAAATCAAATGGGGTCTTTAAATTTTTATGAAAAAATTAATTTATATATTTCTGTAAAGCCTACTTTTTTATTTTTTTTCAGATATACAGTTATAAATATTTTTTTAATAATTGATTATTTTAAATAACTTTTTTCTTGATAACGTAGCCAATGCATTTAAGTTTTTTGACATATAGTACTCAAATATATCAAACTTTTTCTAATAATCTTTTTATTCTATATAAGATACTTATTTTTTTCAACAAATAGTATTTAATATTTTTTTAAAATAATTATAATCTGTTATTGTTAAAAAAAAAAAAATGAGGTCCTCAAATTTAAGGATACAAGGCAATTGCCTTTTTTTATTAGGCAGTAGAACTGGCATTTAGTACTTTTGCATCACAATATTTTACAATTATGTCCTACGGATTTATGCTTCCTTAGGCATAAATTTGATTACTAAAGAAAAAATTAACGACTTATGCACTTAGAGGATAAACCGTATCAGACAGACTAGTAATTTCAAATACCAAACCAACGAAAAAGAGACATCTTTCTAGTGTTTAGAAATAAATTTTCAAAAAATTTTGGTAATCATTTTAGATGAAATTTTGGGTGAAATTTCATTTGATCTAGCCATGAGCAGGTTGAAGAAAGCTCTAACAGGTTTTGGAGAATTGAATCCACGTACATGGCAAAATACGAGGATGACTTGTGGCTAGGGGGAAAGGTCAACCAAAATGAGATATAGCTAATTTTCCGTGAAATCTATTTCAATAGAGCGTTTGATGTCGATGGCCCAAGGTAGAACACCCAGTGGACTAGGGTGGATTGGCTATAGTTTTTGGAAAACATATTTTTCAAGTTTTTTATCATAACAACCCCAAAATTTTCCCGAAAACCTCATTATTTTTGTTTTTGAAAACGTAAAATTTTTGTCAAAAAAAATTTCTCAAAAATGTCAAATTGCATGAAAGGGGAGGACCCAAATACTAATTTTGGATGTTCTGGCACTCATTAAACTTGACCCCAAAGAGGTATAATTTTATAAAAAATATATATAATATTAGAATAGAATAGAAAAAAACACTCATAAAATCAAAAAATATAGTTTGTTGTTTTGATTTTCAAGCAAAATTTTAAATTTTAGATATTAATACATATGTTTGAACCTATAGAACGAACAAACACTTCTTACCCCAACAAAAAAATTAAAAAACACTCACTTTTAATGACCATACGACTCATTTGAATGGTTCTATGTTAAGATCCACTCACATTGATTATTGCCTGGACAAACCACGGCCAGATAACATTGGATAACAATTCAATGGCCTATACTAAACCATCATCAACACAAATTCAAAAATAAAGAAAAAATGTTAAAAGGACAACTCTTTTTTCTGTTTTCATAAAAGTTTTACGAGGACAACTTTTTGTTCTATTTTCATTCTGATTCTTGAAATGAAGAGCTAAATTATACACCCAATACAACAACACTAACAATTAAACATCAATCCAATACAAGTAGGAGTCATTTTACAAATCATCAGCATCCACGTCATTTCATTTAAACTATCTCCAAAGGATCTAAAATTTATAGAATAAAGATACACAGAAAGAAAGAATATTAAGAGGGAATTTAATCTCCATTTCTCTGTTAAATAACTCAACATTCAATAACTATCCCGTTTAATTTTTTTTTGAAGCATAGTACCAACTAATAATATTATATCAATTCTACAAAATACATATATAAAATACGTAATTTTTCATAAAAATCATAAATTCATGTGCATCATGTATTGCACAATTTATGCCTTTCATATGAATCCATTACTTTCATCCCGGAGCATAAAATTATGTAAAAAATTCAGAAAAAAAAAATGCACCAAATAATAGATATAAACCCGCAACATTAAACTTGAAAATTAAACTTAAAGAATTTATATTCTGAATACGTCTAACCGAAGCATTGATCTGTTGGAAGTGGCCCTGGAATAGAACCATGATCCAAGAACTGCAACCCAAACACAACCAAAATAGCCAACAATGACAAATACGATAACCCTTCAACAGCACCCAACAACCCAAACGGTCCATTTGGCAAACCTGAGCCAGTTTTCGACTTAGTGTACAATGACCAAGCCACAATACCTACCACAACTAAATAACTAACTCCTTCAAGTGCACCAATTGAACCACCAGGTCCTGGTGGTAGCCCACACCCTGTTGTTTTTAACGTGTAAAGTGACCAACCAATTACTGGTGTAGATATTAGTCCACTAGCTATTGCAATTGTTTCAAGTGGGCTTTGGGTTTCACTTGTTTGTTTAGCCATAGATTGGATTTTGAGTTGTGATGGTGAGTGAGTTGGTTTGGGATTGTAAGGGTGTTTTTGTGATGGAAGAAGACACTGGGGAGATGACGGAGCTAGAAAGATTAGCATTTTACAGAATTTTTTGTATTTTTTTTTTTTTTTGAAAAGAGAAGTAG
>JBDJHY010000049.1:6871135-6885516 GCA_039654485.1 Withania somnifera | reverse complement strand
AAAATAAATATTTGATTTTACTTGATTTTCATATAAAAAATAAATATTTGATTTTACTTGTCCATTTTAATAAATTAAGAGAGTTTTTATTATTTTCTTACTACACTATCCTTAGTATTAAATAATTATACAATATAATAGTAATCAAATTCAGAAATTCAAAGCATCATTATTGATGTTATTTTACTAAAATATATATTCCATTAAATTTTTTTTAGAAACTATCAGATCAATAAAAATCAAATAATATAAAATAGTGGAGTAATTATGTGATTATGCTATACATTATAGTCCATGAAATATATTTTGAGTTAAAAACACGTCAATGTTATGTTTGTTGATCTATAGGTCCATCAGCCCCTTGCTATGATGGACCAACTAACAGGCGGTAAGTTTTTTGAAGTCTATATAAATATGATTTTATTAAGTTATTTGTATAATTTTCATTAATAGATAATAAAATTTGATGATTTTTCATAATTTTTTTTTTTTAAGGTTTCTCATATAATTTTTTCATTAAATTATTTTCATTAGTTAAAAAAAATGATTAATTTGGCTCAATTTGTATATTTTCATCCAAGGGTGTACATGTGAAAACTTTGATGACGCCGAGGGTATATTCAACCCGAAAATATAACTGTAGGGGTATATTTGATAAAAAAATATGACTAAAGATAAATTTAGTCAATTTTTAAAATTTTAAAAATAAATTTGATCTATTTTCCCTAAATTTTAAGGTATTCACCGGATATCCCTTACTTTCCTTAAATCAACCCAACATTTTTTGATGTTATTTAGTCTGTCGATTTTAGTCAAAAAGCCGAGGTTGTCCATCAATTTTGGAGCTCAATTCGGATCCACTTTAGTAGTGTTACATGAAAAGGAGCATAAGAAATAAATGTTTCGTGCTTCCAATCACACCCTAGTAATACATTAATTAGTGAAATAGGCCGTGCTTTTCGCTATTATGACAGATGTTGTTAGAAAAAATAAGACACTTTAATTATTATATATTTTCCTCTAAATTTTTACTCACCTAAAACTTGGTTCCTACTTCCTAGAAAATTAGATCTATAAAAACAAAAAACACAGCTATTAAAATAACCTTTTAAAAAAGAAATTGACTTTGAAGTTATATTAATTGTACCAGAGTGAAGTAAGGAAACTCACCAACAAATTGTGTCGATGGTTCACTCAGTAAATTATGGTTATGCGCATCTTGCGATATTTCTGTGTCAAACATTGCGATCAACACACTATTTAAGCCACATTTTACCAACATCCAAAGAGAAAATTAATATCCGTTCTCTGTTGGACAGAGGCTTTAATAGTATTAAAAAAAAAATTGTGGTTGGAGGGTTCGAACCTTTAGTAAGCCAACGGTTCGACCCTGCCTGACCACCAATAACATCAAAAAATAAAAAAAAAATTAAAAAAAAAGAAGAAAAATAACGGAAGAACCTAAGATGACGCCTTTGCTCTTCGTTCTGGTCTTCGTATTTGGTGCAATTATTCCTACCTTCAACGCTCATATTGGCCATTTTGATGAAGTGTGGAGAAGGAGAGCCGAGGAAGCCAGAGAGTTCGCTCTCCAAGCTTATGAGAGCGAACCTGCCAATGTCACATTGGCGTTTAACAAGAAAACTCGCGAGTATATCGCATTACTCTCTCTATCTCGTGCAAATTGTTATATATATTATTAGCGCATTTTGCATCACTTTCAATAGACTGTCCTGCATTACAAATTCAAGATTTAATGATTTTTTTTGTCTTTTTGATCACCCATGCATGATAAGCCTAAGAAAGATAATATGACAGTCAGCATATCCTCTTTTCTTATGCCCACATTATGACAATTGTATACACTTCATGAGATGATTTTTGGTGTTGATTTAGATATTTGGATAATTCAATATCATTACATAATTATTGTGTTTCTAAATGTTGAGCCTCAATGTTATGTTATTTAAGCTACTGTTTACCAAGACCAGGCGTGCGAGAGTGGGATGTTAGCTAGATTGCCCCACATTAATTGAGAGAATGTATTGTTACATTAATTAGGCCCAATGTACATTTTTTTTCTGTGTTGCTAAGATTTGTCCTGTTCTTGCAGTGCTGTGAAGGAATTAAGTCAAGCAATGCCAAAGAATGGCACAAGGAGGGGGCTACTAAACAAACAACACTACAGCGGCCCTTGCTTGGCCACGAATCCAATTGATAAGTGCTGGAGATGTGACCCTAACTGGGCTAACAACAGGAAGAAGCTAGTAGAATGTGCTATGGGCTTTGGGTACAAGACCACCGGCGGTAAGGACGGAAGGTTTTATGTCGTCACTGACCCTTCAGATGAGTATACCAATCCAAAACCCGGAACCCTCCGTCATGCTGTTATCCAAAAGGAGCCATTGTGGATCACTTTTGAAAGAGACATGAACATTAGGCTACATCAGGAGCTGATCATGCAGGCGGACAAAACTATCGATGGCCGTGGTGCTAAGATTCACATTGCTGGCGGTGCTGGTACGTAAAGTTGACTTGTTTGTTTATCTCATTTAAAAACTTAAACGTACTTAACTGATAAAGAAATCACATTCTTATTTACTAATATATGTTATGTCTGAACAGGTATCATGATCCAGTATACGAAAAATATCATCATCCATGGATTACACATTCACGATATAGTCCAAGGAAGTGGTGGCATGATAAGAGATGCAGTGGACCACATTGGGGTCCGTACAATGAGCGACGGAGATGGCATTTCCTTATTCGGTGCATCCAATGTTTGGATTGATCGTATGTCAATGTGGAATTGCTATGATGGGATCATTGATGCTGTGGAGGGATCCACTGGTATCACCATTTCTAATAGCCACTTCACAGATCATAACGAGGTTATGTTATTTGGTGCAAGTGACAGTTCTTCAATAGATCAACAGATGCAAATTACACTAGCATTCAATCATTTTGGGAAGAGATTGGTCCAGAGGATGCCTAGATGCAGATGGGGATACATCCATGTTGTCAATAATGACTATACTCACTGGAATATGTATGCTATTGGTGGGAGTAAAAACCCCACCATCATTAGCCAGGGTAATCGGTTCATTGCTCCTCCTGACGAACAAAAGAAGCAGGTAAATTTCACCCACCTTTGTTCATTTTCGAACTTTTGACCCACATATAGCACAGAAAAAGTGGTGTAGGATGGTCAGGATCTCTACATCCTTAGTCGAAGATTTCTATCAGGCCTAGGAATAGAGAATTACCTGGTAGGTAGAGGTGGTTCTAAATTCTAAGTTCTAAGATAGCAATATATATCAAGACTCAAGTGTCAGCATACTTGAATTATGAATAATGTGTGTACATATATAGTGGATTCTTAATGGAAATACAAAGTTTGCACAAAAGGTACTAGGTTCAACCAACCTGTAAGTAACCTTCTACCTCCACTGCTGTTGGTAGTTTTTTTGTTTTCCTTAATGGGCGACGTGGAGTGAGTCCAGATTAGCCGAATTAGTGAATTTTGAGCCACAATTTATTTTTGCTCCATTTTTTAACTTTCAAATACTCAAAAATCTTATTCAATTTCAACTAAATATTGTCGAAACACCTATATGATTATAATTGCACTTAAACAGATCACAAAGAGGGAGTACTCCCCTGAATCAGTATGGAACCAGTGGACATGGAGATCAGAGGGAGATTTATACATGAACGGAGCATACTTTGTTCAATCTGGCGATCCTGACTGGTCAAAGAAACATCAAAATCTTTACGATGGCATTGCACCTGCCCCATCACATCAAGTTACTTGGATAACAAGATTTGCAGGGGCACTTAATTGCAAGGTAGGACAGGCTTGTTAGAAAACAGGCAGAATAGTTAAAATAAAAAAAAAAATACTATTACTTTCCCATGGGATCATACTATGTTTTCTTGTTCTAATGTCTTTATAATTTTGTACTTGTACATAATCGAGACCCTCACAATTTTGAGCCTTGCTAGTTTTGTAATCAATGTTTCGGTTAGGGATAAGAAATCCTTTTTGATTTAATCCAATAGTCCCTAGCTTGTGACATCGTGCTTTCAATTTTAGATGTAATGAGCATACTAATAATGTAAAGAATTTTTGCACTATGAAAAATAAGAATGAAGTATCCAAAATCAAATTAGCCGAAGTTCTATTGAAGTTTCACATATCACGAATATATTGGTTTGTGGAGGACTAATAGACATTTTCTTGTAAGTTATAATAGAAGAAATTTGTTGAGATATTTTCTTGTAAGTTATAATAGAAGAAATTATTTTGTATGTCTTACAATTATTTGCAGTCACACTTCTTATACATAGGACCTCCGCAATAAGTAATTCAATGTTGATTTTTGAAAGACATCTATCTTTTAATGGATAACAATGAATTGTTGGTACAATTTTTATTGGAGTTCAGAAATCCAGAGTGTGGATTAGATTTCAAATTCTATGTATTTAACAAAGGATAATACTTTCGTTATATATACAAACATCAAACATTTATCCTAAAGCTGAATTAATCAATATCTATCTATCTATTATTAGAAACACGTGAAATAGTAATATTTGTTGAATAATTTTTTTATTATTTTAAGTTAAAACTTTCGACAACTTAAAATTGACTAATGGGTGTAAATATAATTTTATATTAGAACTAAATAAAACAGTTTTGTTTAGGTGTTTTTTTTTAAACAGTTTTTACTAGGACAAATTATTTTTTGTGTAAAATTTTTATTGAAAATTCAAAAAGAATTTTTCACTTCAATTAGGAATTAAATTTGAGAACTTATATAAATATTGGATACAATTTATATTAGTTAAAATTTAGCCTATTAATTAGGAATTGTTGAAGTAATATAAAACTTTTATTTGAAATAATGTGTATCCGTCAAGTTAATATTCTTCTTTACGTTTAATTTCAAATAACCCTATTATGTATAATGATTGACAGGGAATAACGTGTGGGGCATATTCATAGACAAAATTATTATAAAAGCATGAATAACAATATTGGTTAACCAAAATATCTACAGAAAGTTGATTGACTTATACCATTTTAAATTATAATTTTCTCCATGTGAAGATTTACTAATGGGCGCAAATATAATTTTGTATTGGGAAATAAAATAATTTTCTATTAGAACCAAGTTTTTCTATTTTATAAATTGTTTTTTATGAGGATAAATTATTTTTGATATTAAATTTTTTATGAAAAGTTCATAAATAATTTTGGACTTCAATTAAGAATTAAATTTGAGATCAATCTTATATGAACATAAGATATAATTTATATTATTTAAAATTTTGTCTATTAATTAAGAATTGTTAAAGCAAACTAGACTTATTTGATAAAATATGTATCAGTCAAATAGTAAATTAATATACTTCTTAAGGCTAAACAAATATTTTTATATTACAATAGGATTAAATTGTCCCTTTTAAAATTTTTCTATACCTTATACCATTAATAAGAATCTATAATCCTATTTTTTGTTGAACATACTAATCAACATGCGTTAGGACTAGATTTTATTAAGGGAAAATGACATGATTTATCCATCAATTTTATAAAATGGAGCTGATATATCTTTCATTTTAAAAATGGCTCATATGCTCTATACTTATAGAAAAGGCTCACATATACCCTTTTCATAACAGACTAACATTTAATAAATTAAATTTTATTTTTTTAATTTAATTGAAAAAATGGCATGTGACTCTTAAACTAATTTCCCTCAATATTTTTCTTAACGAGAGATTTTGAATTTGATTCACACAATTTTTTTTATTATAAAATATAGTTTTTTATTTATTAATTTTTTTTCCTCAAGAGTGCTATGCATTGGGTAATTAAAAAGACTGGGTTAAGTTTACTTGAGTTGTGGAATTTTTATTTCCAATTAAATCGGGTGTATATGATAATTTTTTTGAAATGTATTTATTTTTTATCTTGAGCGTGCTATTGAAGTAGGTGATTAAGTGAAATAGGAAAAATTTATATGAGTGAGCGAGAATTTTATTTCCAGTTGAACCGGGGGGTGTATGATAATTTATTTTTTATTTATTAAATTTTTTCTCAAGCATGCTAATACAGTTGGTGATTAAACAAAATATTTATTTGAGTGGGTGGATTTTTTATTTTCAGTTGGATGGATTGTATATGGTGAAAAATTATTGACTGGAGTTATTTTAAGCGTCGCATAGTTTCTTTTCAACTAAAAATAAAAAGAAATTAATTTTTGATATGTTAAATATTGACCCTTTAAATAAAAGGGTATATATAAGCCATTTGTGTAACAATAGAGATATATATGAGCCTTTTATATAACGATAAGAATATATATAAGTCACGAATGCATATCAACTCCATTTTATAAAATTAAGGATAAACAGGACCTTTCCCCTTTCATTAAGCTCAATTGATGTTAATTGGAAAGGTTTCCTATTAATCCCAGAAACACAACTCAACCATGACTTTAGGGTATATACTACTTAACATACGATTAGGAATTAGGACTATATTTGACTAAATAACGTATAGGTTAGACATGCAATCCCATAACTACTTGGAATACAACTCGACTACTAACTTCACTAACATTTTAGATTTGACTAAATTAATCTTTCTTTTTTGGTATTTTAATTCTATTTTCAATTTAATTTGATATTAGAGTCAAATATTTCTATAGAAAAGTTAATTGGAATTAGAATACTACACGAATTCATACTTTTGGATCTAGCTCTATAATTTTATTGTACAAGAATTCTTTTTTGGAGTCTTAATTCAACTTTTGAAAAATATAATAGTCGGTCCGAAACTTGATTAAAATTCTATGAAAATTCATAATATTAGGTATGTTTTTAAAAATAATTTAATTTAGAAGGATATAAAAATCGCCAACATTTAAAAGACTTAATTTTTTTTTTAATTTGTTGTCTAATTTTAATTCGTCAACTTATAGAAATATTTCTAGTATTGTTATTGTTAGATCTATTATGATAAATATTTTTAAGAAAATCTACAATCTAACATGGTATCATGTGGGGTCAAGAATCAAGTTCTCGGAATCATGTATCTAATCGGGGTCGAAAATCGAAACCAAAGTTCAGGGTCACAATCTAATGTCAAGGTCGGGAGTACATTTTTATATCTCATATAATTAATTTATATGTTTATTAATAATTGTTCTAATATTTTTTTCAATGATTGAGGTATAGAGTATAACGTGCAAAGCATGTTCATAGAAATTAGCTATTATAAAAGTGTAATAACAATGTAGGTTGACGAAAATATCCACTAAAAGGCGATTGACTTATTGACTCTTTTAAGTTAAAATCTCCTCCACTTGAAAATTAACTAATAGCTACAAATAGAATTTTGTATTAGGACTAAATATTTTTTTTTACTAGGACTAAGTTTATCTTTTTTTTTTAAATAGTTCTCTATTAGGATAATTATTTTTTTAATTAAAATTTTATTAAAAAATTTTATGAAGAATTTTGTCTTCATTTAAAAATTAAATTTGAGATCTTATATAAATAACTAAACTAATAGTTTTTATTTGAAAGAATGTGTACATGTCGAATACCAGGTTAATATTCTTCTTGATTATACTTTTAAATAATCCTAATATTTATCATGATTGGCATGGAATAATGTGCGGGGCACATTCATAGACACTAGGACTACGTTCATGACATATGATTGATAGTTCTCTATTAGGACAAATTATTATTAGTATTATACTTTTTTGGAAAGTTCATAAAGAATTACTTCAATTAAGAATTGAATTTAGATTTTACATAAATATTGGATACAACTATTATTAAAATTTTGCCTATCAATTATGAATTGTTGAGTAAATTAAAAGTTTTATTTGAAAGAATGTGTATTTGTCAAATAATAGGTTATTATTCTTCTAGACATATAATTTCAAATAACTATAATATTTGTAATGATTGACAGGGAATAACGCGCGGGCATAGACACTAGTTATTATAAAAGTGTAAATATAAATATTGTTTGACAAAAATATTCTTCAAATATTGAACGATTTTTATATCGCTTTAAGATAAAATTTTCACTAAAACTTAAATTTCATGTGGGATAAAATTGTAATTCTATTTTTTTCTCTAACATTTAGGACTTCGAATTCAACTAAAATTCTGAATCCTAAAACCAACGTACTGTAGTCCCTTATAAAATTCTTTATCGGATATAATTGTAAGTTTTAAAACGTCGTCCTAATTTGATCCATTTAAATATGCATTCAAGTTTCCTACCAATTGTTGAAGTTCCATCGTTATACCAAGTCTATAAATAAAAAAATACACTGAACCACTTTCTACAACTATACATCTCAATTTATATGCCAATTTGTGCATGGATTCTTAATTTCAGATTCTCATGAAAAAATAAATGCTCTATCTACTCTTGGACTTTCAAATCCCACATGAGAAAGAATACTACCACATCAAGAGCTTTTTTTGCTGCCCAACACCTTTTTTCTGTCGTACGTATTCTTTCTATTTAGGTAATTTTTTCAGGCTCTATTAAAACTCCCACATGCTCAAACTGATAAAAAGCTACCTGGTAATATTCTACGACTACCATGTCATTTTTCTTTCTTTGCTTTACTTATCGCTTATGGTATGACAAATGAGGGTCCATCATGAATAAGGTTTGCTAATGTTAATCGATCAAAATATTCCTTAGATTTTTATGCCCCTAATTTATTATGGACAATACTTTGTCCAATTTGTATTTAGAAAAAGGCAAAAAAAAGTATTTCCACAAGACATTTAATTTTAAAGTGATTTGAGTATTTGACTTAGAATTGGATAATAATGTCTTATCAGTCGGATACTTTTACTTAAATTTTAAATAATGAAGCTTTTTAAGTCCTTAATAAGTCATTAAATTAGAAATTGTTTCAATGCATTTAAAATTAGAAGGAGCTTTCATGTGGAGCATCAATGTGGTTTAATTTACCACTTGATAATATTTGTTATCTCAGAAAGTCACTTTATTTGTTGAAAAGAATTGAAACAAAAAAAACAAATGTGACTTTCTGAGGTAACAATTGAATTTTCATTTAAAAAATTGTCACGATCCGATTTATTGAATCATGATGGCACCTACAAAAAAAACAAATGTGCTCGTTTTGAGTTAGTTTGTGGAAAGTTAAAATTCCTCTTTTGGTTAATTTTGGTTTTGGGTCCTTTTTCATTCAAATGATCTCCGGTGGCTGTTTCGTTGATTCCATTGAGTCTGAAATGTTTTCCATGCAAGTTTCATATTTGGTTTATTTTCTAGGACAGTGCAGGCCCATTTTAGGCCCAGTTTTTGGCTCAGTCTGAAATTTAGTTTAAATTATACCGTTAGACTCATATTGATCCCTGGATTCATATTTTACCAGTTTTGAAGCCGTTGGAGATCGTTTGCTTTTCGTTGAGCTGATATTTGGATTTGTAGCATGATAATCATCAATGACTTGTAGGCTCTGTGGGGCTTTCTCTTAGGTGCAATTGTTTACATAATTGTACTGAATAATGTCCGTGGGTTGGGTTTTCTAGGTTGTTACCATGTACTTGGACGCTTCTTGATCCCATTCCCATTCTTTCCCCTAATTGATGCTCGGTGTAATACGATGCAGTTGATCTAGTATTATCCTTGTGATGGCTTTAGGGTAACTCTGGAAGTAGTAGAATGCTGATGCATGGGTTGGATTTGGATTTTTTCCTCGGGCTTAGGTTAGTGTATTGTGCTGCTAGCTGCAGCTTAGTTGCACCTGTACAGGGCGTAGGCTAGCAATAGATATTGTTGTGTTGTTGCATTTATTCTACGAAACGCTGAGTTGCATGCTCTATTCTGAGAGTGCATTTGAGGTTGGGGCTAGTATCACCGTTTGACTATTGAGACGTGGAGGCTGGTTACTTGTAATCTAATAATGGTATAAAGTGTAATAACATGGAACTTTCTAGTAATAATATATGTTAATGGATCTTTTAATCGTTTTAGACTTAGTTGTATGCCGAACACTTGATGCTACCCTTTTTACTTTTCTTAGACCAGGTTTCACACCCTGGCACGGGTACTATCATTTGACTACTTATGTTGGGACTTAAGCCCGACTCCATTCGACAGTGAGTATAACCGATGATACTTGAGTTCGTCGTCGTACGAAAATAAGTACAACTTTTCTATACTTATCACACCTATTAATTTGGAGACTAGGATGATACTGTAATCTGGAGGACCTTGGTGATATACCATATTGAGGCGTGGGATGCCCTTAGTTGTCGAGATTATGGCACGATGAGATTGTTGTTCTGAGGTATTGGTTTCCCAATTAAGAGACTCTCCGAGGCTATGTGGTTTAGAATGTAAGATTACAGTGGCGTTAGAGTTTGTACGTGGTGGGCGTACCTTTATGGAACTTTCCTATAGGCTATAGTGATTGGAGAAGAGGTATAAGTTGGTGTAGAGATATACTGGGAATTAGGGTTAGCCCTTCCATGTGTCCTGCTTGCTAGGGATACGTGTACCAGAGGAGGAACGTATATAGGATGTGTGAAATCTTTGTATGTATTTACTTTTCTGCTTCAGTGTACCCCTGGTAATATGTGGATATCTACGGGTGAGCGTGTTTCCTGTGTACGCTACCATTTTTTGGGGGGATTTGGCAGTATTATTTTGCTTACTATATTATTATATTTACTGCTAGTTTTAGTTTTTTCTTTTGGATCTTCCTTGCTATGTGCGATACTTGTGCATGGTGCTATTAGCGTATTCCTTCCTTTCTTACATCTTGAGCTTACTAGTATACTTTCAATGTCCTCTTTATCACCTTTCCTATCTGTTCTGTTTGCTTTAACTGTTATTATTGATATCTTGCTACAAGGACCTTGATTACGTTCTTTCCTTCTCGCTTGAGATCCTATTCTATATTTTAGCTAGAGATGCTATGCTCTAATTGTCTTCTTGCTTCTTATATGAGTAGTTAGCTTCCATGATGCCTTATTTAGTTTTGTGACCTTACTTTTTTGTATTCCTGCTATTTACTGCTTTTATGTTTGTTATGCGCTTAGTGGGCCCTCAAAGCCTATTGGGTACTGGTTGCTTCGACGACTTGTACTCATATTACACTTGTGTTCCCCTAGTGCATATCCAAGTACTAGCGCTCGATGATCGCGCCATCTTGCTGTTGATTTCAGAGATACAGGGTGAGCGTTGGCGTCTGACTGTTCTTGCTCTCTTCAGCTTGTATTTTGTCTCTTTTGTATATTCAGAGGCAGACACTTATTATAGAATTTTACCTGCATTCTGTTCTTAGTGGCTATGTATTTATTTACACTGATATCGAGTCTTGGGGGTTTTGCTGGTTCTGCTGTACTATTTTGCTGCTTTGGTTATATCTCTTTTCTTTATACCTTGTTTATTAATACTTGTGCGTTCTGCTGTTGGTATAGTAGCGCTTTAGTTCGAGCTATAGTGTTGGTTATCCTACTGCTGGGATAGTAGGTGCCATTATAATTTCAAAATCGGGTCGTGACAAAATGCAACAACATAGGCAATATCTATAGCTAACTTAGACCCTGCATAGGCTCAACTAAGCTACATCTAGCATCACAAGACAACATCCAAAAACCGAGGGCAAAATCCAAAATCTAAACCACATATCCATGTCTTACTACTTCAATAGTCACCCTACGACCGTCTCAAGGCCAATACTAGGTCAAAGACGTCATATTACATCGAGTGCCGTCAGAGAGAAAGAGACGATTAGAATAGAAGAAGTGGTCAAGGGTCACGGTATCAACCTAGAATTGCCAACCAACAGATTTTATTTAGGGAAATTATATCAGCTATGTCTATAGAGTAGGCCTAAGGAGCCTACCTGTCATCTAACGAATAGTGCGTTGCAACTCACGATATCAGGTCAACTGGTAACAAACACCTTTGAACAGCCCCGAAGCTGGCAAAATATGAGTCCACACATCACGCTGAATCTAGAAATACCAATTATGTTATATTCTGGACAGGGTTAGAAATTGGACCTAAAAGGGCCTGCGAGACCCGCAAATCATACCTAGAAACAAACTTTGCCACGGAGTTTTCGGTGTTGCTAGGGAATCTAATCCAAAAATAAGCATTATCCGAGTAATGAAGGGGCCTTAAAATACCTGGAGAAGAAGAGAAGTAAAATGTAAAACTTTACATAATTTACACTAAAAGTACGAGGAATTACGTACAAAAAGGAAGTCAAAAAATCAACTATGAGGTAGGACGCAATCAAATGCGCCATCTATAACTAATAATCAACTAGCAATTGAAGGATTTATAAGGAATGATCAAGCTTAAGTTATGGGATACAATGGTGGAAATTTACCAAGTTCAAAGAAATTTAGAGAAGGGAAACTGACTTATGCCAAAGATAATCACAAATTACGCCGCAACACTAGCTTCCGTAGACTTGAAAGATGATTTTACCAAAAAATTCTTGGCTTAGTGAGAGAATTAGGTTGAGAAAATTGAGTGTAGAATGTCTAAAATTTTGAGGTTTGCAACATTTATACTTCCAGGTACATGCCTTTGCGATCACGTGGCAGATGGTTGCGATCGCGAGGCTCAGAAAATTTAGTCATTGCGATCACAAAGGTGATCCCGTGAAGGGCTCTGCAGTCGTAAAGAACAAGTAGGCAGACCTTTACAATCGCATGCCAGATCTTTGCGATCGCGAAGAACATCAGAGGTCACACCAGCTATTGCTTTTGACAACAATTTTAGCCAAGTTAAAATGGCTCCGAACACCACTCGGAATGTATTTGGATTTTGATCTACACATACAAGATATGCATGCATACCCAAAATGACATACCAGACTCAAAAAATTAGTTGAAATATGGATTCAAGGTTGTTTTGAAGAAATGTTGACCAATTCAACACTTAGGCCAGAAATGGATAAAATCCTCAAACCACCTCAAAATCACGTCGGACACCTCAGGAAGTGGACCAATACTCTATCTAGCCAAAGTTAACATTCTGGAGCTACTGAGGCACTTAAATTTCCAATCCGATGCTTCGATCATTGAATATTGATCAAAGTCACACATTCAACTGTAGACTAAATATTATCTTGCAAATAAGATAAACTCACACCTAAATCTCCTGGACCCAAACCAAGGGTCTACCTAGACCAAAATCCATGTTCTTGGGAGCTAATAAAACTGTCGGAATTCGATTGCGAGCTTATCTTGAGGTAATGTTGACTGAAGTCAATGAATATCTAATTTCAGGCTGTAAAACAGGCAGAGTGAGATAAAACTCAACTCAATCTCTGAGGAGATAGACTACCAGTACCAGCAGGTCATAAATGACTTGGACAACAACTGGAGCGCTCTAGAATATAATATAACACGTAAAACACACAAATGTCCATAAGGGTCATTACAACATCCACTATTAAAAAGGAATTTCATCTACGAAAGTCAACCAAAAGTAGGAAAAGTGGAGAAAAAAGATACCTAAAGGATCAAACAACAGCGGATACAACATTTGCATCTCACTCTCAACCTTTTTAGTGGACTCCTCGATCGGAAGGTGCCTCCACCTGACCTTAACCACATGTATCTCTATGGATCTCAACCACTCGACATCATGAACTAAAATATCTATAGGATCCATGACGAAAGACAGACTCTCATCCAACTGAACTGAATCACAATGGAGCACATGGGACTCATTTGGAATATAATGTTGAAACATCAAAATATAAAATACCGGGTGAATAGATGAATATGAACAAACAAGGACAAACGGTAGGAAACATTACAACTCTCTCAAGAACCTTAAATGCCCCTATGTACCTGTGGCTAAGCTTTCCTTACCTACCGAGCCTCATCACACTGCGCATAGGAGATACCCGCAAGATGACTCAGTTAACAACCTCAAACTCTAAGGCATGAAGTATATAGTTCGCACAGCTCTTCTGCCTACTCTACGCTGCCTACAGTCTATCTTGAATAATCCAAACCCGATTTTGAGAATCACACAGCAAGTATGTACTCTGAACTATGGCCTCAAAACCATTAAGCTAACCAATAGGCAACCTACATCGCCTACCATACAACACCTTAAATTTTTCCATCTAAATGTTGGAGTGATTATTATTATTATATACAAACTCTGCTAAGGCCACATACTGATCCCATGCTTCTTTAAAATCCAACACACAAGCCCTCAACATATCCTCCAGGACCTGAATAGTCCTCTTGGACTGACCATTGGTCTGAGAGGGAAATACTAGGCTCAACTAAACCTCAGTGACCATCCCTCGCTGAATATT
>JBDJHY010000049.1:6789521-6812570 GCA_039654485.1 Withania somnifera | reverse complement strand
ATTAATTATAAGAAAATTCAATTTATACCAATTTTAGTTTATTTAGCATTAGCATATGAAAACCGGCCTACCAGACCATAAAGTCTCAGAAAACTGTAATAATAGCTCCCCCAGCGTCAAACATAGCTCTTATAAATCTGAACTTTATGGCGCTCGTGTTATATAGATGCATATCACAAGCAAGAGTACAACTATCCTACGCTCTGCACAGGCTCAGTCTAAGATATCAGCTAGCAGCACACAACAACCAACCCAAACTCGAGGTCAAAACCCAAAATTCAACCCATATATCAGCGTTCTACTACTTCCAAAGTCATCCTACGGCCATCACAAGACCAAAACTGGTCAAAGGCGTCGTATTACACCTAGTGTCGTCAAAAAGAAAAATATGAAGTAGGAGAGAATGAGCGGTCAGAGGTCACGATATCAACCTAATAAACCCAACTACAGATGCTCTTTAGTATAATTACATAAGTCATATCTCCAATGTAAGCCCAAGGAGCCTTACCTGACATATAGCAAAAACAATACTGTAACACATGGTAATCAACTCATCTAATGCAAAACGTCCCTGTATGGCCTTAAAATTGATAAAATAAGAATCTACTCGTCAGTACAAATTTAACTGTATAATTTATATTGAATTTAGATTTAGGCTAAAAATTAGGTCCAAATGTCCCTGCGGGACCCACTAACCGGACCTGAAAACAAAAATTTCCACAGGGTTCTCATGCTTAAAAAATTAGAACAATTCGATATGAAGTAGGCTCAAAACAACCAGGAGAAGAAAAGAATAGAGAGTGCAAAACTTTTTATAATTAAAGAATCATAGCAAAAATTTTACGTACCAAACTAAAAAGGCTCTTTGAAATATTTTCAAGCAATGCCTCCAACTAAAATTCGGGCTTGAATAATTATTTAGATATTTAATACTAATATTTTTCTCTCCCTACATATATATAGGGTAGAAATGTAGCAAGCTTGCATGGTTGCCTTTAGGTGCAGACAAAATTCGGATTCGAAATTATTTTGATAAAATATTGACCCAAGTCAATAATCGTCCAAATTTCTATAAATTCAACCAAGTACTCAAAAAAGAGTGTGACTAGACCGAAACCAAACCAACAGCTCATCTAACCCAGATTCGACATTCCAAAGCTGATGGCACAATTGAATTTTCAGTTCGATGCTTTGATCATCAAAAGTCGATTGAAGTCAAAAACAAGAAGAAACACACAAATCAAAGTAAAATCACCCCCAAAAGACCCTAGACCCAAACCAAGAGTCCGTCTACACCAAGATTCATATTTCGAAGCTAACAAAACTATCAAAAGTTGATTTAGAGTTCATTTTTAAAGTGTTAACTAAAGTCAATAGTTTCTAAAGTTAAGGCTCTAAAATAGGAAAATAACTATAAAATTCAAACGAAAGATCTGGGCATCAAACCATCGGTCCCAACAAGTTATAAGTGACTTGGAGTCGCTACACAAAAGCTTTAAAATGCAATAAAAACAATAAAATACAAGTATTAACTGGAACAATTATTATAGTGGTAGTTGGGTGTCAGGATTAGGACTTAGATCTCAGGTCGGGGCCAGGAGTCGTGTCCTATGTCGAGTCGATAGTCAAGATCGGGTCTAGTGTCAATAGTATTTTTAAATTGTACACCTAAATATTCTTAGAATAATATTTTCTTGTTACTTACCAAATATTAGAGAATAAGTAAAAATCCACTTAATTTTCCAGAAATTATTTTCCAGGTGGAGAGATCAAAATTTTTCCGTATTTAAATAATTACTATACAAGATGTCCGATCTATTTTCAAACTTTAAGATCCACTAGGATTTCTTGAAAGATATACTTTTACTTGTGAATGTTAATGATCTTACAAAATGAGAGAAACAAGAATAATCAAGAGTACAGTTTTGTAATCATATACCTTTATATGTAAGAGTTTATTAGGCTTTGTAAGGCTCAATATTTTGTGTTGGCTTCCGTGCTAACACTAAATCAACAGAGTTATTTTTATCAAGAAAATATAAGTATCATGTGTTTAGTTTGTAGAATTCTACTTCTAATTAATGACAACATGAATTGGAAATGGTTAAGAATTGTATTTTATTCACACTAGCCAGACTACTATTGTATATAACTGGATAAATACCTGCAAACAGTTACAATTATTCATGTCAACAAACAAGATAATAAACCAACATCTGATATTTGTTGAAAAACGTAAGAAATTTGAAGAGTATGTCAAATACTTCTCAATATTATACTAAAGATATCTTCGAAAAGTCACCTTGTAATTGAAATTGGTGTAATTACTAGGATAATAATTATCAACCTCGTAATTACGAGGACCTGTTTGCTTGCGACAATGTAATCACAGTGTAATTACAAGTGTGTTGTTTGCTTGCAAAAGTGTAATTACGTTGTTATGTTAAATTTTTAAAATAAAAATTAATTATCAGAATTTAAAATTAATATTTGACATGTGAAGACATTTATATACTATATTAAATTAGCTAATTAAGATATATATTTTCTTTTAAAACTATTAATTAATAAATCAATGTTCTTAACTAATATTATACAATATTAACAAAAATATATATTAAAATAGTATATTTTAATGAAACTGATCATAAAAATAAAAAATTAATATATTTTAATTAAAATAATCATAAAACTAAAAGTTAATATATTTAAATTAAATTACATAATTTTTAAGAACATCATGAAATGTATGTTTTAAAAAAATTAATATCATAAATATAATGTCATAAAATTATTGACATTTTATATAAAGATAATCTGTCAATTCTAATTGAAAACCGAATGCCTTGTAATGTGAAAAGTCAAGTCACTACTACTAAAATACATAAATTAAAATAAAAAATAAAACATAAGTTCAAAATCAAAAATAAAAAAAATTGGCATAATACGCTCATGTCAAATTCAAGATAGCACACATAAATATAATTAAAAAAAAAAAAAGGAGAACGTAAGTCTTTAACCTTATTCAATAATGAATTCTACTTTAATTTAAAAATTAGAATATTAACACAATTATGCTAAATTAAAAAAAAAAGTAAGAACGATTGCATGGAATTACAAGAAGTAAGGGTTGAAAAATGAGAAGCAAGAAAATGAATTATAAATAATGCAAAATAATATATATATTTTTGTATAATATTAGAATAATAAATATTAAAAAATAAAAATAAAAAATTAATTGAAACAAAAAGGAAATAAAATAAAATAAAAATAAAAGAAAGAATTAAAAAATAACATTGTAATTACCAGCAATTCACAGCTCCTCCTATAAATTGAAGAGTGTAATTACCCCTGATAATTATACCCAATTACCTATTAACCAAAGAATTACCTGGCTCACCAATTCAAAATGTGTAATTGCACCCAATTACACCAAATCCAATTCCAAGCTGGCTTACCAACCAAGTCCTAAATGAATTCTATTTTAGATATATAAAAAAAAGATTGATGTTCTCTTATAGTTAAAACCCCTAATAAAAGTATTGATCAATTTTTTTTTAAATACTATACTCTAATATAGATACATGCGTAAGCGCGTACACTAAACTGGTCCTGTTGAAAAAAGAAAGTTTTCAACTAGTATTTTTTTCATATAGTTTATGAATATTAAAATTTTAATTTTAAAATATTAATTTAGTTTAATCTAATTTATGCCTAACTATTTTGAGACGAACGGAGTAAGTGCATAACATATTTTTGACTATAATTAATACTGAACATGATTAGTTAATATATATCTTCACTAGTATTAACTTGCCTAATCATATTAAATTGAATTAATTTATAAACACACTATGCTAATGAGAAGTGGGGAGACTCCCTTATCCGGTTGTCGAATCACTTCATCAACTGATGCAATCAAAGAAAGATTTTCCCGCGTTCTCCAACTTGTCGTGCCTTCACCTCCAAAACTAACTCTAAGGTGGCTTACTTTCCTTTGATATTTAATTAGTTTAAATACTTAATGCATTAAAGTAAAATTATACGTTTCTTCTTTTACAAATCAGTAAGTAATTACTAATTTCTCATTTTATTCTTAATGACATTTAAATTAAAAAACATATGAAACTCTTACCATCGATTTTTTAAAAGATAATTTTAATACTTCAAATAAATTTGAACTTACATATCAAAAACAATAACTTTGAAGATACATGTTACTTATATATATACCAACTGTACTTGGTGTATACTCCAAACATGTGTAATTCTTTTTGATAGGGATTACAATTAATAACAATCGTTCCTCCAACTAATCGGATAAAACAAATTAACCTACTCAAAAGTTATACTCCCTTAACCAATTGACTTGCCCATAAGCCACCCTAATCCCCTAGTTTATTCCATTTAACTCTCTCTCTTCATTCACACAACAACCACCCTGGATCGATCTCTAAGACTTGATCCAAAGTTGATCAAATGTTCAAAAGAGGAGACAATGATGAAGGGAAACTTAATAAAGAAGAATTCGAAACGGATTTGATTGACATGGTCCGAAATGACCACCGAGAAAAAAATCCCAAAAGTGATTCCTAACTCCTAGTGAACCAGTGTGTGTCAATGTTTGGGAATTGGTGGAGCACTGAAATAAAACTGTGAAGTAACAGAGCATAAATTGGTGCAACTTGGTAAAGAGAAGCTGGTTCTTTACTTCACAAGCCTGAGGGGTGAGAAAACGGTTGTCTAGTTGTCTACTAACATTTTAAACTTTTAGCCACCCTCGAAAAGTATTGCCTAAACTATAAAAAAAAATACTGTCTTTGATTAAAAATCACATTTTTTGACTTTAGACAACGTTTTTGCAGGGATGACCTTTACGCCTTTGACTTTAGGCCACACTTTTCAAGCATGGTCTAAGTTGCTATACTTTGCAGTCAACACTTTTTATTCATATAGCTACACTTTTAAGCATGGTCTTTTCTTCCATATTAGCCACACCTTTTTAAGCATAGCATTTTCTATCTCCTCTACAACAATGCTTGTAAGCATAGCCTTTGATAACGCATATTGAACAATATAGAATTATTAACTCATATTTGACGTCCCTGTGGCCACACTTTTAATGTGTGGCAATATTGTCTAAATTATAAAATATTTATATCCCACAATTTTTTATTGAAAAATTACAGTATTATTTTGCATATATGCACTAATAACAGTATTCACTATTATTATAAATACATGATCTCAAGTACTAAATTATCTAATAAATGATTCAAACGTATTGATTTACAATAAAATGTGAAAAACATGTCTTTCACAACACATACTTAAAGAAATATTTTTAAGATATGCACTAGCGACAAAAACCAAATGTATTGAAACATCACAAGAGTTCAAGAACTCTTCATCATTCCCTTCAAAAAACCGACCACCCGTATTTTCCTACAGAGTCAAATAAATATTAAAAATTAGAAAAAAAGTCATGTTTGGGGCTAAGTATTTTCAGGACAAATTCAAATAAAAATTAAAAAGTAGAAACAAGTCATGTTTGGGGCTAAGCATAAAGCATATTTGATAGGCTTGCCCATGAAGATGCGAGAACGAGGAATCCAAATAGGCCTCGGGTAAGGGAGTTCATGCAAAAGAAAAAGGAAAGGGGAAAGATTAATGTAATATTCAAGTCACTGTATGTTCAAAACTATATAATCCAAATGACAAGAAAGCATATCCGCCTTAAACATAGATGGACAAACATCAATTTGTTCATGAAACGTCAACAAAACCAAGATAAACCAGAAGACTCAAAACTTTTGATGTCAAAACTTATAACAATGACCAGGGGCTGACAACATGTAATCTGGATATGGACCAGCTAAACTTCCATCAAGAAGATTCAAACATGCTTTGAACCTTAAGTGAGATGCCGACAATATGCAGTACCACCAAATTTCCCTAGATATTCATAGACAAATTTTAGAACAGCTATCTACCATTTAAGTGCAAGGAACTGGAAGAGGAAGCAGGATATAAAAAATTAGTTCTTCCTATTAAAACCATGTAAAACTAGGTAGAGCAGCCCTTGACGGCACACGAGTTGAATATAAACCCCCAAAAAAAGACCTAGACATGCTATGACTATGCACCTAAACAATCAAACAAAGCAACCACCACCTCATTAAACCAGGAAGACCCAAAATTTTTAAAGAGGAACAAAGGCTTGCAGTGATCAGAACCTAAACAAGTTATTTCTCATATTGATTTGAACCTCAAAATTCACACAAAACAGGCCAGCTCAAACCAGCAAACGGCGGGGAAATTCTGTTTAACTACTCAGGCCCAAGTTTAAAACAAGGAACAGCAAGTAGGTCCAGAAAACAAGAAAGGTAATCATTGCAGTTTTGAAATCAAAGACAAGGCAGAAGCACCAAAGCAGAAGTACCAAGACCTGTCTACTCTTTCACTTGAAACCATTGGATTTTTCAAGGCAGATGCACCAAAAATGCTAAGTGAATGAATGATGTCAGGAGAATATGCTTTTGCTATATTGCAGACACTGAAAAGCAATTGTTGATAACTGAACTTCGCAAAGGGAACAAATTTACCAAATGACCACCTGAGAAATTATTCACATTATAATTTATAACCAACAAGAGCAGGGATAGATCAAGAATTTTCACTAAAGAGTAAACACATGAACTAGCCGAAGGGAATTCAACTTTTACTATACATATAAAAAATTATTTTAACAATATATAAATAGCATAATTCTCCACCGAAAGGAGTTCAAATAACCCCGACCACATATTCATACAAAGTTATGTTGTGTCGGTCTCTGTTTTAGATCCTAGACTGCATATTAGGACATCATGAAGTAATATTTGGACGAGCTCAGTTAAAAGCTCTTGTTTTTATCCACAGTCAAGAGGTCAGTGTTGTATCCTTAATTTTCAGTCTTTATAAGACTGCAGAATCAGTAGTTTATTATGTCCACAACGGTTAAACTTTTTTCTTTTTCTTTTTTTGGTTATTATGTTTGTTTGGTTTTCAAGGTTTAAAAGGAAATCTATAATAACCTTCAGTAATGAGAATATGAAAGTTAAAATACCTTTTCAAGATTCGAAGCATGAGTTGAGCCAGAAGAATTCGGAATATTTTGCCCTCTTTCGGCTTGTGCACTGCTTGCATCAACAGGTGAAGGAAGGTTAGATCCAACACACCCTGGTATCATGAACTTTCAAACTATCAATACTAGGGAAGCTTAATGCAAACCTATCAAACCAATCACAGAAGCATTTTTTGACTTATATAGCAACCAGAAGGAAACACCACCTATTTATTAGCAAAAGATTCAATTTTAAAAAGAAACAAGTAAGTATTCATCTTCTAGGCTATGAACCCACAGCCTATGCAGGGAAAAAAAGAGATCCAGTAAAGCATGAAAACACCAAGGTTTAACTAATATAAAGATATCTAAACCTGGCCCTTGGCCCCTTTAGGTAAAAACTCAACCTAGCACTTTTCAGGAAACACAAAGTCATACACAGAACACCCTTTTGAAGTTAAACTAACATTGTTATCTTGTTGTATGTGTGGACACCAAACAGACAAGAATTTGACAACACTTTTTGAAACAAAGGCTCAAACTCTATCATTCACAAAGCCAGCAAGCAACTTGGACTTCTATGAAGACCCTTATTACTCTGGATTTCATCCCCAACCCTTGTTTGAACCATTTCCACATAACCTTAACCCAAAGTATCCATGGACAGAGAACAACACAATATTGAAAACAGTTGGAACCCTTCCAAAGAACTTCTCAATGTTCAATGGATCTGGTGTCTGAAGCACTTCAGAAAGTGTTCTCATAGTGTCTCAAAACTCTTTCAGTTGTATCACCCCATCCTTTCTTGAAACCCCACTGTTTGAATCTGTTCAAGAATTGAAGCCACTTATTACTTTGCAGCATGCCAAAAGTGGAAGGAAGTAGAGGAAAAACAAATTCACCTTAGCTCAAAGTTCTGATATGGTGTGTCAGTTGGTAAGGAAGAAATAGATGCTTCTACTACAACCAATGCAGCCTGAAGCTTTGAGACAGTGCTGAATGTCTCATTGCTCATCAGTTTCTGCAGTTGAACATCAAGAAAAATTGTTATATAAATCATCTTTCCTCTAAGAACAAGTTCATTTATGAAGTTCAGTTTTGCTTGATGTACATCTCCTTGATGGTTCAACGTGAGCAAATAGTCAACTGGAGACTGCACTCGCTTAGCTAGCAATTAGCTTTGAAGTTAGAAACTTTGAAACATAACTGAGACCATTTCCAATTGAAGAAGAACGGGTCAGGCAAGGCGTTGAGAAGTCTACTGCTCCAAAATCAAATTCCAGTGCATATTCATCTTTTTCCCGGCATTTCATGTTCACACAAAGGTAACTCTGATGAGTTTTCACGTTTTTTGATTGAAGGCATAGAACCACAGAAGGTATGATGAGCTGCAATATATTCTATACCAGCTTTCATCAACTATCATTTCCTTGAATTTCAAGTATTTTGTAGCTGTAATACCCTCAACAGAAAGATCATTAGCATTCACTTTCACATATTCCCAGAATCTAGGATTCTGTCTCGTGGCGAAGGCAATGTAAGGAGGGACAACTGCAGCCGCCTGCAAAATTTGATCACATGAGATTTTAAGAAAAGTAATGATACATTCTGCAAAATATGGAAACAATATAAGGCTATTATAGGTGCATCTGGTTCTTGCTATACCATTGTAGTACATAATATGTAGCCAAGTAAGCCTTTCAAAACATGGTTCCTTTCAGCAGGATCATCAACTACTTTTTCTAACTTATCCATCAAGTTATGAAGTTTCATCATCCTCTTGCCTTGCTCTATGTATTTTGCAAAACATTTCTTCATGTGGTACTGGCTTTGCCTCAAGGCTCTATGTATTTTGCAAAACATTTCTTCATGTGGTACTGGCTTTGCCTCAAGGACTCTGGCATGCTATCAGCTATGGACTCTGATCTCTTCAAAGCTGGTGCAGTAGCTATTTTGGCAAAGTTGTAAAAGCTTAAGGTATTGATATTTCACAAAGAATTGGTTTTATTGACTTGGGGTTCATATTGAGACTTTTGGGGATATATTTATTAATAATGGAACAAAGATGAAGTCATACAAGGAGAAAAAGAAAGACAGGAGGAGAAAGAACAAAACTTTCTTCTAAAGAAAAAAGAAAAGAAAGAATTTTAGTCATTTGGGTGAATGGTTCATTCTTTTAACTCTTCTTACCGTGACCTGAGTTCCAAACATACTGATACCTCAAAATGCAACCAAAGCAAGCACAGAATGATCAAAAGGAATTTGATACTTGACATCAAAGACAGAATAAAGTTCTCTGAAAACAAGTCATCTTTCATTAATCCTATTATCAAGTTTAGGCTTCCATTTAAACACGGAGACGCATATTACTTACGCTTAACTCAACAAATCAAATCTTGCCAAACATGATCTCAAGCCATGTGAACACAAGCAAACAGACATGCAGCCAGGTAAATTTGGAAGATGAGTGTTTTCAAAAACATTTTCCCTTAAAGAGGGGTACATGCAGGATGTGTGAATCAACATGTCAAAAGAATCAAATAAAAAAGCCTTCATAATTATGGACTATGACTAAGAACTCAACTTAGACACAAGAGGAAACATCAGAATTCCCACAAGTTCATAAGTAGCCATGCATGGGCGCAAGAACTAGTTACAAAAGGCATTATACTCGGCATGCTAAAAAACAAGTATTCGGGACTTTGAAATTTGCCTTAACACTCAACTAACATGCAAACAAAACACAGGTTAATAAATTTCACCCAAAAGACTTTTTTAACTTTGGCACAAAAACAGAGATAAGATTAAACTAGTCAGAAATTATAAAGATGTATGACATTACCCTTTAAAGCACCAAAACTGATTGCTTTCAGAAAGTGAGAATTAAGATAACTTAAATAATGTAGTATGTACTGTGTCTCAACTAGCATGTTAAAGCGTCAAGCAAGAACAACCCTACTTCTCATTTTAATACCCTTATTAAATAATTACAACTCTTGAGAACAGGAAAGTAATCAGCTAACTTTACCCTTTTTATGAGATAAGTCACCTCTATATACATTATTCTAAAGCAAAAAAAACCCATAAAGTAACATGCTTTCCAGGTAGGACATAACACAACAAACAACCCATAAAGAAACATTTAACCAACCATATTATGCACAACTACAATAGGTTTGAAACTATTTTACTCTTGACTGGTTGCAAGAAAATGGCACATGAGCTAATAAGCAACTCTGAACAGGGCTTGAAGATGATCAACACATAGCCTTTGAGCTTACCAAGGTGATACTTGAGTTCAAAGAGACTCATCTCTATTACATACCCAAGTCTGTTTCAGACAGTCTGGTAACACTCAGTAGACACGTATTTATTGTCTTCCCAAATCAGTAAAAGATAGTAAGCCCAGAGAAGCAAAAGAAATTTCATAAATAATGCATAAAACTTGCCAGGCTGATCAGCTGAGAACCAAGCAGTTAAATCATTCACTCACATCAATCAGCAAACCATAAAGAGGATTTTATGCAAGAAAACCCATGCTCAGTAACTTCTGAGATAGACCATTCAGGTAACCAACAAGGAAATTTCCTTCACATCCTTATTTTGAAGTCCAGGTCAATCAAGAAAATGCAGTAAAGAATACAAAGGTTGCAATTTTAGGCATAAACACAACATGAGATAATCCATCCCTGAACATGCTCCCATGCCCTGATCTTAATCACAAAATGCACCAAGTTTTAATCAACAGAACAAAAGCCAAGCTAGCCAAGGTGTAGTACATGCTCTAAAATACAGAAGATTCCACTCTTAATAAAACCTAGTCCATTTTTACTGATTTGATCTCAAAATAAAGGTTTAATAGAACAATACACTCCTCCACAATTCATGATCAAATCCCTTAAATTGTTAGCCAACCTCTAAGGAGACGAAAACAAAGCCTTCTAGAAACAGTGTCAGAGCCACCATGTCTTACATAGTAAGCACAAAGCTCAAGTTTGAATAGGCAACAATAACCATAAATTTTATTCAACTAACATGTAAGCACTAACTTTAACACACACAAGGGAGATTGAACCAATTAGAATTTTAGACATGCTCCATGTTACATAGACCTGTGAACAATCAGTTTTTAACTAAACAACCAAGCATAGATCAGCTTAGACTTAGCAAGTATTGAAATAAAGCATACAATAAGACCCACCAGCTAGAAAGTAACTAACATACTTCAGGTTTTAAGTCATAACTATTGAGCTTAAGCTCTAATTTCTAATAAATGAGACAACAAGAGGGGTGTCTAAGTAGTCAGGTTAGGGACAACAAGCATTCTGGGTTCTAAAGAATTAAATTTTAAAACAGGAAGCTAGCCCAAGTTGAGATCAAACTTAAAGCCACAAGACCCTATACATGTGCATTCATGCTATCCAAGAGCAAGTAAAACAAACAATGTCTCAGCATTCATATAGTCAGTCTTAAATAACAAGCTAAAGTGACCTTTTCAGGAACAAGGACTTGAGCATCCGATTACATCTAGCAAATGGAAGACTCAAACTTTTCTATAAAATCATATAAACAAGAAGGTGTTTGGACTAAAACATGCTACTTATGATCTTAACAGGAAGATATTCATATTTTTTTTTTTGAACTTAGACTACTATGTGTTTACTATGGGCAGATGACTCATTCATGCTTATCACAGAAAAACCAAGCAATCAAAAAGTGGGGATTTTTCCCTATTTATCTCTAAACAATGTGTGGGATGTCCTGTCAAGATAATCAAAGCAGAAATAGCCCCATAGATCAACAAATTTAACATACTCTAAACCTTAGACGGTATGCAGGTTATGCACATATTGGAAAATATGGACTAAAATCCCTACTTTACACCTGACCCACAGTGAAAAACAGAGAAATAAAAACCAGACCTGATTTTAAACTGACCTTAACCCAGCAAAGACTCATCTTAGTTAGGCTTATACAGCTATGTGTTTAACTAGCACACCTTACCTAGAAAATTCCAAAACATTTCTCAAATAATCCTAAGACAATGAAGAGAAAAGAACCAAAGATTTGTGCGACAATAACAAAAAATGCAGACAAACAGTTTTTTTTTAAGGTTTTAAACCTTATGAAATATTAACAGGCCACCCCAGTTACCAATCAAAGCAAAACCACTAAACATGGGATCTAAAACACTAATCCCTAAGGGTTTTTGACTGAAGATGTATGACTAGCCTTCCAGAGAGAAAAATATGGTAAAAAACAAGGATGACTAAGCAACTATCTTGTCCTTTTAGAAATAAAGTCTTATACCAAAGCAACAGTTACAAGAAACAGTTAAGTTGACTGGCTAAACCAGCAGAAAAAATGTGGCACTAAGACTAGTAGGCAGCAAGTCCTCCGACTTTCAACGAATTATATAACAGGCATTAGAGTAACCGAAACCAGAATCTGTTTATGTAATTAAAGTTCTGAAAGATTAACTCTCAAGATCCCTCAAAGATAAAGAAAAACGAAAATTTACCAATGGAACAAGATCAGAGGCAATGTACAAGAGTGGACGCCTCGACCTCATCTAACTATAGCAAGAACAAATTTTGTACACCAACTAAGAGTTTGAAAGACATTAAAGCCAGGTTGTAAAACCAGGTTGTAATCCCTAAGGGATTAGTGTATTAGTGGATCAGTCAAAATCACACCTAAACTATCCAAAATAACTTAAACAGGCCATAAGACGCATGGATTGCAAGAGAATATGATTTTCAATATGTATTTCACAATCATGCTATTCTTGTTAAACCCCAACTTGATACAAACTCATACACTTACCCGGTTTTATTGTATGCAGTCTTACTCTACATTTCTACTAGAGGCTGATTCCAAGGACATAAACCTAATTTCGAAAACAAAACAGGATTTCATACACAACCCACCCCCCATTTAGGTGCACCCACTTAACAGGTCTTAGACAAGGAATGTCATGTTAAGAGAAAATCAAGCACTGATAACAGTAAATATTTGGATAAATTCTTACATACGTGCATGAATTCTAACAATTAGAGAAAGAAAAATATGTTCCATTGAGATGCATAAATCCTAACACAAATCATAACAGAGAGCTTACGGAAAAATTGAGAACTTCCAGATTAGCAGATCACAGAGAAATTCAGCGAACATTGATCTATTTCAGCTGAGATTGATGAATCTGAAACCTCTAATTTTACAAAATTAAGCAAAATCAGAACTTCAAAAGCGAAGTGGAACAACTGAAGACTGAAAAATTAAAAATCAAAACTCCCAAAGCAAATTGAGTGAAAAATTATGAGTGAAAAACGTTTACCAGGGTTGTTCCGCTATGAAAATAGCTTGAAGCTTGCAAAAATTGCTATGAAACCCCTAACATAAATCGCTATGAAGAGAAGTAAAGGTTGGGGTTTCTAATGGTACTGGAGAGTGTCGATATAAAGAAGAATGCTGGAGTAGAGTTTGGTGACAAAGTCGGGAGTAGGTTTGATGAGATCTTCGTCGGCGACGGAGGCTATTTGAGCTTTCGCTAATGCAGCAATGTTGTCTTGTCGGGACAGAGTTGAAGCTCAATGGATTTGGGGGGAAAATATTTTCTCTTAGAGATTGGAGGGAATATAATATTTTGATTAAAAAAAATTATGAAATAAGCCTTTAGAATGATTAAAAAAAAAGTATATTTTTAAAGTGTAATTTTATGGGTAAATAAGTGTTGTTAATTATATTTTAATGTGGAAATATTTATAAAGTGTAGCTTATAGTAATAAAGAGCATGTTTTAGGAGCATTATCAATATTACCGTGGTCAAAAACTATAAATTAAGGCTACACTTTAAAAGAGTGGCCAAAATTATTTTAGGCAACTCTTTACAAACGTGTTCAAATTTACTGTAGCCTTAGGCCTAAAATGTTGTAGTGCATGTTAGGATGATGATTTTAAATGGACTAGGTTTTAAGATGGATGAAAGAGATGCATTGATGCATGCAGGGTTCAATCGTACAAGTTGAAAAAGTTACTCTAGTCAACCCTCTCTATCACGGTCACTCATTATAATAATATTTAATTATAGCGGGCTATTCTCTTCGTATTCGATTTTTTTTTTAATTCTATATAATGACATGCTACCATTACAGCAATGACGTTTATTATAATGGTACACTCTTTTTAAAATTACTTTTCTATAACAACATACTTACGTAAAACTGAGATTTTACAAAAGTTATATTATGCACTATTGTTACTTATTTGTTGAATTTTTTCCTTATATATTTTTAAAAACTCAATAATCCTTGTTGGATTAAGAAATTCATTGTCAGTCTTAATAGATGTGGAAAGAAATATATTGTCCTTGTAGGATTGAGAGAACTTTTTTCTTGTAGGTTTGAGACTATCAGAGATCTATATATAGGGGTTGTAGTTAGAAATTGTAAGATGATTCTACACTTTCTTTCTTTCATAGTAAAGACTCTTTCAGTTTTGCTCGGAGGAGAATCCGCAACAAACCAAGGCAAACACCTAATAATAACATTCTTTATTCTGTAGATTTAATTTTTGTCGGTGCGATATAACTAGTTATTATTTTTTTTAAGTAATGTATCGGTCCTTTCAATAATGAATACGAAAATCAATTGAAATTTTAAATTTAGAGACATTTCATTCTCGTATATAACATAAAAAGTATTTTAAAAAAAAAGTTTTCATATTTTTATTTATAATAGCTAAATGAGGTTGACTATCAAATGTTACTAGATAGGTATTATTTACATAAAAAGTATTAAAAAAAAAAAAGTTTTCATATTTTTATTTATAATAGCTAAAGGAGATTTGAATATCAAATATTACTATATATGTATAATAATACCTATCTATAGTGACCATGAATGTTTCGAACAAACGCTACCACTATAGAGAGATTTGATTGTATTGGGGTAAGAATACAGTGGTGAGCAATAGCAGAGACACATACATTTGAGGGGTGTTTGTCGAAAAATTATACTCTGTAGCTAAGTAAAAGAAAAGAATACATAAATATTACGTATTAACACTCCTTAGCTTCTTCGTAAATTTAATTCTTTATATTTTGACACCCCTTAGTGTTAATTTTGACTCCGATAGTAAGGTTTTGTCGCCAAAGGCATTTATGGGGAGAAAATACATCGGTGGAGCTGCTGAAATATGCAGAATTCACGAATATGGGCAGCTTGAGAAGGTAGTAGCAGGTAGCTAGAAAGCTAAAAACAGTAGAAGATGGTTTGTGAGGGCTGTTGAGATATTAGTTTTGATCCATGTTAGACTTGCAACGGGAGTTGTAAAATATACTATTTGAAGATGAGTGTAGCTCCCAACGATGCCCAAATTGCAAATGATAACGGACTTACACGATGTTGAATTTGTTGTGATTTAACTTTCATCAGTTCTTATGGTGCTCTGTTTACAAAACACAAAGATGAGCAACGTTCAAGCCAAAATTGATAAGTAGGGGTGGACCAAACGGAGTTTCACTAAAGAATCGAATTATGCATACGTATCAAAAGAATTTAAAATAAGACACATATAAAAAGGTCCTGAACTTTCTTCTGTTGCCGATGGGCAACGGCTTCAGGCACCTAAACTGATGCAAAAATCATCTAGCCACGAGATTATCCAACTTTTACTGCTTCTTTAACACATTAGCATTTATCCAACAGAGAAAAAACATGGTTCAAACAAATGATTTTTCCAACATTTAGCAGAAAATGCAGGCGAAGGCAATTCAAAATTAGTTGAATCATCTGAATTATAAATACTAGTACCTAAAAGTAGTTCTGAAGATATTAAACCACATGAAATAACAACCGATTCCCAGTTTCTCTGGCTCTTGCAAGTCTAGGCAGGCATATTCATAGCAGTAGTGTGCTTGCAGTTGCAGAACGGAAAGCAAGATAACTTTGTCAATAACATGTATCATCATTAATGAAATGATTTAATTACCAGCTCACTGAAAACATAGACATGTATGATTAACTTCTAATCAAGTCAAGCGTATTGCATTGTACTACCACGAGTAAAAAAAAAAAAAACCAAATCGATTAAATCGTGGTACTGCACAATATCAACATGTTCCCATAAGTATGAGTCAAGTTACACCATGTTGCACTCCCATTTCAACACCACAAACTGCTTCCACCAGCTAAAACTGTTCATATTCACATCTATGTCTCCATGAAAAAGCTCACACCTTTGGACATATTCCATGTGGGCAGACATTGTGTCAGCCCTATTTACCAATTTGGTCCATTTGCGTAGGAACTGTTTCTTGTTTGACACCATTATTACCCAAGTCAGCAGCGACCTTGGCAGCCCGATTCAGAACATCTGAAACCCAAAGAGCTCCCTTGGAGAAGTAACTACTGTTGACCACAGCAGTTGCAGCAGCTACAGCTGTTTTTCCTGTATAAGATGCAGCAGAGATGGTAAGCTCAGAAAGATGGTATTTCTCGTCCATGCATTTAACAGTCTCCATGCCAGACTGAATTTTATCAGTAAGCCCAACTCTGTTGCTGAGATCTGCCACCTTTGCTGCTGCAGTAGATGACACGCGATGAGACTCGTCAAAAGCTTTGGCTTTGGTTAGCGCATCCTTACTTAGTTGATATCCCTTCACTATCATGGTTTCAACTACCTGTTGTGCCATGGTCACAGCTTCTCCAGGAGATGAAACAAACTGATTTGTATGGGTGACCGTCTAATTTACAGCAAAATTTCAAAATGACATCAGGGAATGTAAACATAAAGAGAAAACTGGAAAATAGCAGAACAAAAAAAGAAGAAAGGAAGACTATTTAGGAGGGAGGAGTGAGTTGTGAAGAATTACTTTGTTCTTAATCTCCACTGACATGCTTCAGTCAGTAGAGTTCATAACTTTCTAAATGAACCATCTCCAATTTAATTAACAACAGTCGAACTGAATTATAGGGAACTCAATACGTGTGATAATGTACAAATACTTTTATCAAGAAAGAACAAAAGGAAAAGAAGAATAGTAAAATAAGCTATATTAATTATGTATTCTCAGCTATAGAAGCAGAGTTGGAGCAGCGGATCAGTAGCAGAGCTTCCGGTCAACAACGGATCATGGCTAGAAAAGGAAGATGAAAAAAAATCAACAAAAGATCTTCAAAAAAGGTTGTAGATCAAAGTTTTATAGAGGGATGGGAGCTATGTTGCTCGGAATCTTAAAAAATGTGTGTCTTGGATTAGCCAAATTTAGTGTATATTTGGAGAATCCGACACCGGTGCAGCATCAAAAGTGAAGAGTCTGTGCAACTTAGGATGAGAGTATTTGCTCTTGAAAGATTCTTGAAGAAGTCTATTTGACTTCTTTGTAGTCTTTTATCTGGTTTACTATTTCTATCTTAACATTTTAAGTACTAGTTTCCTTTTTTGGACCATTTGAACCGGGTCACTTTTGGACCCAATAATTTTTTATTCTCAATAAATGGGCTTGACGCCTTTTAAAAAAAAAAAAACAGCTATAGAGCTCACAAAGAAAGAAAGCCATGAGAAATTCAGTTCATGAATTGGGTACTCTTTGCCACGCAAACTGTCACTTAGGGCCTAGTAATCTCAAAAGCTGAGCTGCCATTGAGTTCAATCCTTATTCATGAATGATATAACAATTTTATTCTCATTTACCCTCATAGAAAGGAAATAAGAGTTGTTTGTCCAGACAAATAAGCCAAACTTCAAGTAAAAAGAAGATCAAATGGAAAAATCCTACCGCAGAGCTGCTTCCCTTCTCCACCTTATTTATATAGTTATTCCAAGGATTGAATTCGTCTACATATGCCTCCAAGCGGGATACACAAACACATTGATCTAATATAGTGGATCCCTGAATCAAGGAGCTGAAACATAAACTTAGCTGTATGAATTTAGTAAATACAGTACTAGCACCTAAGAAAAAAATCCAGCATTTCACTCAATGCACATATGTTCAACTAAGAATGAGTAACAAGGAAAATGAAGAAAAAGAGCCAAACGACAAGAAAAGTAGATATGGAATCAAAACACTAACTTCAAACGGAGGTTATATTTAAAGCTGGAAACTGGCATACACAACTCAAGCACTAGCACCAAGACATCTCTAGATACAAATAGCAAATAAAAACATGATATAGCATAAAGACTAGTTTGCATATTTCCGCTTCCTAAAATCAATGATCTGCTTCTTCTATGGTTGGTGGGTACACAAATAACTCGCAGCATTTTTAGGATGAGATATCTTTACCTAATTACCTTTTTCAAAAAATAAAAAATATACAACAACCACATATATTTCAATGGCAGAAGAGTGTCAATACACGATAGATCATATTAATTCCTTGCAACCATAAAAGTGAAAAGGTATGCCAAGTAGTCAAATGTATTTGGATTTAAATATCCATTAGTGCTATAACTCAGGGTTGTTTGTCTCTTGGTTAAACTGGACCAAATAGAATAACGCACAGGTAGTGGTCAGTTACTTTACACCAAAGCTCATCTCACATATCATAATTGCTCTTACAGAATCTTCTTTTCTCCCAAAAAAAGAATTAAACAAATGATAGCCACTAGCAACGTTGTTAGTAAGGTACAGAATAATATTCGGTATGAATACAGCATACTGTGTCAGAGATAAAACTGATCCCATTACTAAGAGAGAGATTAGTTTTATAAATATGTCAACAGATTAAATGAAGTCCACACTGCATTTTGTTGCATATAAGAAATACATTTAATAAGAGCATGTCCACATATAGCACATCAGAGCTCTTTAGAAGGACCTTCCAGGTGGTGCACAAAGGCTGTTACTTCGTGTTCAGCTAGACATCAAAAGGCTTGAGCACTTATAAGTAAAACACACAAGGCAACAATCTTAATTAGAAGTTCAAACAATTTATTGAAAATACATGTCTAAGGAATCTAGATATAGATATAACATTTTTCATTGCCGCTTCTCAAGCTTGAGTTTAGAAAGTTACTCAGGGTCCTATTTTGGTAGATAATTGTTTAGTCTCCCTAGTTAAAACAAGAAATGACAAACTTCGAAAGAGATATCAATAAGAAAGCTATCAATAGGTAAGAAAGCTATCAATAAGAAAGCTATCAATAGGTAAGCCAACAGAAAAATCTTTTTGAAATATTGGTAAAAAAAGTCACAACCCTTAAATTTCACTGTAATTGCTGAAGAGAATCGTATTGATGTTCATCATGGTAGTAATAAGTATAAACTTGACTCAATAGCATATAGATATGCAGCATTGAATATGTAACATACATTCACCTTGCAGATACTTTCTGCTGAGTAGAACTAACATGCCAGCGGAGGAAAACAGAAACTTACACCGAGTAAAATAGCAGTTTCCAATGCATAAGTATCCTTGAATGTAACATAGGCTATAGAAGCATATTTACTCAATCTGCATTCAATAAAGACAACACTAAAATCAGTAAGGGTGAAGAACATCCATCTTTTTACACACATCTATATAGCATTGAACTCTCTCTATGGCTACTTCGTTTATTTACACATCCTTTTGATGAAGAAAGTTTGGAATGCCTCACAGACATTATGATTTATATGCTTCACTACTCACAAGAGGCACAGACACACGGGTTTTTCAACATTGAACATTATCGGATGCTAACCTTGTTCTCTCTACGCAGACATCTCAGAAATTATAGGAAAACATAAACTCTTGTTGACATTTCATAATGCTCTGGAGAAGTCACAGGGAAAAAGTAGCAGACATGTCTTATTTGACGTATTTCATATGGCAGAATTGCAATAGGTCATGCAAACAGAACTACTGATTAAGCATGTGCATCAACTCTTAAATCAATTGTGGAAACAATCACCAAGCATAAATTTACAGCACCGACAATGATCAGCTCGAAATCACAACTATGGTGTAGCAGAAATTGCAGGAAAACCAAACAAATGAAAAGGTACCTTATGATCTCTACTTGTTCAATTTCACCACAGTGAGAGAAGAATTCAAAGACATCTTTCTCTGTAGCTTTGGGAGAAAGACTTGTGACTTCTACTGTATAATGACCCAAATACATGGATATAGATACAGTTCAAATCCCAAGTAAAGGCGACTTAACCTGATCAGATCAAGAAGAATAAATCATTTAGGGTTGATATGAGCTAAAAATAAAGTTAGGTAGTTGAGAGTTGTGTCCCTTTTTCTTCCATACTAGTAGTCGGAGTATTACTCTATGATTTTCTTGTTATTACATTTATGCTACAATTTAATATGTCTTACACTTCGATTATCATATTATTTTAGTGTAGTCAGTGTTCCATTTTAGTATGCTCGGTCCTGTGTTTGTTAGCATTTTGTCTTGACTTCTTCACTCCCAGTGTTTCGTTTCTTGAACTATTTTGTAATGCTTTTATTTGAGCCAAGGGTCTATCGAAAACAACATCTCCACCTCCCAAGGTCTCTCCCCACGCTCCAATTGTTGGATTACACTGGGGATGTTGTTGTTGTTGTTGCTGTTGCATGTCCATTGATCCATCACCATGTTAATACTTCTCAATTCATGGCTTGTTGAGACCGATTTTTAAGGAAAAGAACATTGAAATAATTAAAACAGATTCAATTTTACCCTTTAAATTGACATGAATTAATGTATGATCATGATATCCATTTCCAAAACTCCTTTACAGCAGAAATGTTCTTTTTATCAAGCTAAATAAAGACTGAACATTCTTTCGGATGTAACATCTTCAATTATCTTGAAACAGAAGAACAAAAGAAGTGTTTGTGTTAAGGTCGATGATATCTCCCAGATTATATAACGAAAAGGAAAAAAAAGAGAGGCATCCAAGGGTGTCGGCTATTGGTCTGGGTTAGGAAGGTCTCGGTTCAAAACCCAATAAACTAGATGATTTCTTTGCATAAGTCCACTCTCCACGATCATCAAAAAACAAAAAAAAAAAGGGTGTCCCAAAAACTTTATATTGATTTTGATCTCATACTTGTCAGTATCCACAATGATATTCCTTTAAAAAAAAAAATCGGAAAGTGAAAAGTTGCCAGAATTTTACATATTCGGGTAAAGCGAATAAATTCCAGAACAGATAAAATCTTAATAACACAGGATGATTGAATTAACAGATACATCAAAGATAAAAAAAAAAAAAATAGATAGTTCATAGATTAGAATGGGAATTTACATTTTTTAAAAAAAAATAATAAGAATGGCACCTGACAATGATGAGAAGGTCAAAGCGGAACAGAGCAATCAGCCGAGGAAGAGAAGACAGGAAAAAGTAACTTTATTTTTACTTGAGTTTCTATATATTTATATTTATTAAAGCAGGGGCAGAAGCCCCGCAGTCAGCCAAGTGTGTTTAGGTCAATTAAATATTAAATAAATTAACTTTAACCACAACAGATTAATTACGATATGTCAAAACTAAAAGTATCAATTGGTTACTCTGAAAAACCTCATTTACCCTATTTACAACCGCTTCTCTTACTTGAGTAACCCAATGTTTTTCTTCTTTCACTGATTCCTCCATTTTCTTTAAAAAAAAAATGAAGGCTACTGTATGTGTGAATGATGATTCTTCAACTCCTATTTCGTGAAAAATAAGGTTGTCATTCTTTCCTTTCATGTATTTCGTTCTTCTATGTTTGATAATCTTCGGATGAACCTTTTCTTATTTAATTTACTTGGACATTAAAGATGGTAATTGGTAACTTTCTCTTTTCAGATTTCATCAAAAGATTCATAAATCTCTCCCATGCGGTTGAACGTTTCGTAGGAGAGATTGAACGGTTATTAATCAATAACTGATGGTGATAACCTCCGAAACTTTAAATTTAAGTCAATTCGGATGTATAAAAGAAGTGGCAGAGTTTGTAATGCAGAGGCTCTTTGGTAATTTTCTTCTTCTTGCTGCAGTTAATTTTCATCTAGAATTTCTTCATAATGTTTATTATTAGTACCCTTTTCGAGAAAATGGTAAGATGCTGGGTTGAATAGTTATTAAAAAAAACTGACCCTCAGTCTGCGAATGAAAAGCTGTGCTCAGATGCACCTCGATACCCAAATCTTGCTGAACTACCCGCCAAAATTGTGAAGTGAATAGCTGTGCTCAGATGCACCTCGGTACCCAAATCTCGCTGAACTACCCGCCAAAATTGTGAAGTGAATTGGGTGCCTCGATAAAAAATGATAGAGACAAGAACACCATGCAGTCTAACCAACTCACGAATATAGATTTGAGCCAAATGCTCAGCATTATAGGAGGAATGAGTAGGAATGAAGTGCGTTGACTTGGTTAGCCTGTCCACAATGACCCGCACAGTATCAAAATCTCTGCTAGTATGCGGCAACCCCGAAACAAAGTCCATATTCACCAGCTCCCACTTCCAAGCCGGAATAGGAAGTCTTTGCATCAAACCACTTGGTCTTCGATGCTCATACTTAACCTGTTGACAGTTTAAACACTTACAAACATACTCAAAAATATCTTCCTCCATTCCACTCCACCAATACAACTGTCATAGGTCATGATACATCTTGGTTGCACCAGGATGAATAGAATACCTGAACTGTGAGCCTCCCGCAAGATCAACTGCATCAGGTCACCAACTCGAGGTATACATATGCGCCCATCATACCGAAGGGCACCATCTGCGTTAATAGAAGCCCTGTCGACTTCTCCCGCTATAACCTGATCACAAAGAGTCGCCAACCTTTTATCCTCGAACTGACGCTCTCGAATCTGTTCTATCAAGGAAGATTTGTCCTCAACACATGCCAATATACACCTGAGGTCTGAAAGATCAAGCCTAACCAACTGGTTAGCCAACGACTGGACTTCCACTGCCAATGGCCTCAGAAATTGACAAGGCTTTTAGGCTACCCAAACTGACCGC
>JBDJHY010000049.1:6752487-6764679 GCA_039654485.1 Withania somnifera | reverse complement strand
AATCGATTGAATGGTTTCCAAGCCCTAGTAACAAGGTATATCCTTTCCTAGACTAACTACAGTCTCGAGCCACGAGTAATCGCACCAAAGATGCCATAACTGCCCAGAAGGATCCCATTAGGGCTTAGTACATACCCATACAGGGGAAATATAGAGCTATTATATCTCAGGCCAATACAATACACTCCTAGGCTCGCACTGTGCCAGTGAAATATATATCATGTAGGAATGCTAAATATCCAACAAGGTTGTACTCTCCTAGGTATAATATCATCACACGGGGCTTCTAACTATCCAACATAGCCATATCCAACTATCTATAGCCAAGTGACTACACACTACTTAACATACACATTATATCAGGTAGAACACAGAATAATCAGCCTACCCAGATCTGCTCTAAAGCCACCAGCTTAAATTAGGTTTGCTCATGATGGGCTGGCTACTCTAATCTCCACTGGCTGATGGTAAAGAGGCCTAAACTGGTTTACTAAGGGTTAGGGTTGTGGTATCCGACATGGCCCAGTTAGTGATTTCGGTCGAGGAAAAGGTCGTGGTTGCTATGAGTGTAGTGAGATAGGTCACTATGCCAGAGAGTGTCTACAACGTCGAGCCATTAAGCTAGTAGCTTAGGCTGCAGAGCCTCTACAAACAGTACAGCCAGTGGCTAGCGGTAGTCAAATAGCAAATCGAGGTGGTCGTAGTGGGGGACATAGGGATAGAGGAGGATATCAGCAAGGTGTTGGGAGCCATCAGTTTTATGTTGTACCTGATAAAACTCAAGTAAATGCTTCTAACATAGTGGCTATGAGTATGTTATTTGTTTGTCACCAACTAACCTTGGTATTATTTTACCTTGGTTCTATATATACTTATATGTATATATACTTTGCTCCTAGTTCTGTTGTTATATATGAGTCTTTACTTGTGCCCGTTAGTAAGGCTACTCTTATAGGTGATCATATGGCGGTGGATCGGGTTCACCAAGATTGCATTTTGACCGTATATGGATTGGACACTCGGGTTAATCTTGTGGTTATGTACATGGTTGCTTTTAATACGATTCTGTGTATAGATTGGTTATCCCCTCATAATGCGATCCTGGATTATTTTTCCAAAACCGTGACCTTATTTATTCCTGGTGTGTCTTCAATGGTATTGCAAGGTCCTATTAGCCACTCCACGATGCCCGTTGTATCTAGTTTTCAGGCTAGTAGATTCTTAGCCAGAGGTTGTACAGCTTACCTATCTTATGTCCATTATTTTAGTGTTGATCCTCCTTTCCCTGAGTCTATGCCCGTTGTTAGAGATTTTCTTAATGTCATCCCTCATGAGTTGTCTGGCCTTCTACCAAGCGTGTTATTGACTTTACTTAAGATTTTTTAGTCAGGGACTTGCCCTATTTCTATTGCACTTATTGTATGGATCCAGCAAATCTCTGGGAGCTCCGTACCAAACTTCAGGATATGATTGCCAGAGATTTTTTCCATCCCAGTGTTTCTCCATAAAGTGCTCCAATGTTATTTTTGAAAAGTAAAGACGGGACTATGCATATGTGTATTAACTACAGATAGTTAAATAAGATTAATGTTAAGAATAAGTATCCTTTTCCGTGGATTGATAAACCTTTTATTAACTTCAGGGTGCTACGGTGTCCTCAAAGATTGACTTAAGGAAAGGTTATCACCAGTTGAGGATTAAGGCTGGTGATATCCGGAAAACTTCTTTGTGGACCTGGTATGGACATTATGAGTTCCTGGTAAAGTCGTTTGGGTTGACTAATGCCCCATCAGTATTTATGGATCTCATAAACTGTGTTTTCAGACCATACATCAATTCTTTTATGATTGTATTTATTGATGACATCTTGGTTTACTCTCGAAGTTAGGTACAACACGAGGAGAATTTGAGAGTTGTATTCCAGACTTTGAGGACTGAGAAGCTTTATTCTAAGTTCTCGAAGTGTGCATTTTTTAGATTTTATTGTATTTTTGGGACACATTGTATCTTTAGTTGGCATAAGTGTAGATCCATCGAAGGTTTCATCTGTTCGTGATTAGTCTCGATCTACTACTCCCTCAAAGGTGTTTTATTGGGTTAGTCGGCTATCATAGATGATTTGTACAAGGTTTTTCATCAATAGAAGCTCCTATGAATAGATTGACCCAAAAAGATGTTCCTTTTTTATGGTCTGAGGAATGTGAGTCTAGTTTCCTAAGGCTTAAGGAACTTCTCACTTCAAAACCAGTAATGTCACATCCAGTTGAGGGACAGACATATACAGTTTATTATGATGCCTCTAGTCTTCGTTTGACATTTATACTAATGAAGTAGGGTAGAATCATTGTGTATGCTTCACTTCAGTTAATGGTTCATGAGCACAACTACCCTACCCATGATTTAGTGTTTAAGGTAGTAGTCTTCATGCTCAAGATATCGAGTAATTACCTATATGGATTTCATTATGATATTTTTACCAATCGTCGCATCCTACAGTATATACTGAGCTACAGGGAGCTCAATCTTAGATAGAGGGTATGGGCCGAGTTCCTAAACGACTACGACATCAATGTTTTGTATCATCCAGGCAGGGAGACTATGGTTGCAAACACCTTAAGCCATAAGGTTGTTAGTATAGGTAATTTTTCTTCCATATCAGCTTCAGAGAGGCTATAGCCTTAAACATTCAGTCTTTGGCTAACCGTTTGGTCCGACTAGACATATTAGATCCAAGCAGAGTCATTGCACATGTGATAACACTTAAATTACACCTCCTAAAGAAGTATAAATAGTTGTTGGACAAATGTATAACCCAGCTAGGTTGGGGTCGATCCCATAGGGAATACAGTATTGTGTTTTGGCCTAGTATCAATATATAGTCACTTAGTTGGTATTTCCATAAGACATAAAAAGTAAATAAGGGGGTTGGTTTGTAATAGAATTTTCTGTGCAATTGAATGTAATTGCCAATTGAAATAAGTTATAAAAAGAGCTCAAGTGATGAGAAAACCAAGGATTGTGTTCACCAGGGTTTCAGTAAACCTTCGGGTTATAAACATTAACGGTCTTGCAATCTTTCCTAAGTGCAGAGTTATTTACAGTGACAATGCTATTTATCTACATGATTTTCAACCTATAATCCTAAATAAATCTCTTTTACTCCTGGGTCAGGCTGTAAAAGAGTACATTGTCTTCATAATAATAACACAAGATGATTACCCTTATTACTAAAACAATAATTAGACGAGGGCTAACACCCCAAATTTCTTAGCATTATCTCATCTCCTAGTTTTAACCACAGGCTTAGTACTGATTAAACCTAGGAATTTTCTAGTGTTTGTAACCACTAAAAATCTGTTAAACTGTAGAGATTATGTGTTCATACACTTGCAGATGCAAGAACCATATTAGTATTAAAACCCTAGTTTTGTTTTACCCATGGATCCCACAACCCTATAGTTATAGTTTAGCTACTCATGATTGTTAAAACACAATAGTAAGAAGAAAACGTTATAGGTATCATACTAAGAAACTATTCTTCAAATTAATTACAATTAATAATCCAAAATCACAAATTTCCACACATGTGTTTTTGTGGAAGAGAATAGTGGAACAATTGTAGTCTCCCAAAATTAGGTCAAAAAATAAGTTATGTAAAGAATAATAATGATTATGAATTCAATCTTTTCCAAAATATCCTACTGCAACTATTTATAGGGCATGAGTACAGGTGTAATATCTAAAACTTGAAATTCATTATCGCTTAGATTTTGATAGAACATCAGGCGAGCTGTCTGTCTTCAGACGAGCCATCTGATCTACCATCTGTTTCCTTCTCTTAAACAGTAGGATTCCATTTGGGTGGAACCCGTTGGACGAACCGTCTGTCCTTAGGTGAACGATCCAGTCTTCGTTCATTTACTCCTTTAACCAGTGAGCTTTGTCTTGGACGAAACCCACTTTGGGTAAACCGTCTAGGGTTGGGCAAACCACCCAATCCTTCGCCTAATTTATTCCTCTTAAATAGTAGACTTCCGAACTTCCCCCTGAATGACACGTCTTGGGCAAATTGCCCAAGGTTAGATGAAAGTGCCTTCAAAAATCTATTTTTTTGCAGTTTGCTCCAAAGCTTTGGACATCAAATTTACCGTACAACTACACAAAAAATACATTAAATCACACAAAACTTACTCAAGAACATGAATATTTTTATAGTTTTATGTCCAATATGTGATGTAAAATACCTTCACATCAACACCCTCAACCTAGAACGTTTACTTGTCCTCAAGAAACAATAAAACACAAACATAAACATGTAAAACACCCTTAGTAAAAAAATCCACTCAGCACAATCAATCATTAGGCATCATGTTACATTGGCTAAGTGTTTTTACCTACTAACTACAACTTTTAAGGAAAGCACTGAAAGACCTCTTGCAAGGATTGTGTCCCCTAAAATCACTGCAATAACTTATTCACAATGGATTTAAGAACCTACTTTCTCTCACAACAAAGAAGTTCTGCACACTTACAAAGATTAATTTACCATGAAACTGGGAAAGTATCATCTCACCCTCAAATAGAAATCTCAGTAAGCATAAAACATCCATAGGTTTGGCCTTATTAATTATAACTTAGTTTTCAGCAGGTTAACAAGAATCACCTCAGGACATTGTTTGGCTTATAATGAAGGTTTGAGTAGCAGTAGACAAGCCCCATGCTGGCAAGGATTCATTTAAACCCAAAGAGAAAATCAAAAAATGCCAACATTGATGAGACTATCATTGAGAGAATTTTACCATGTAGATTGACTTTTAACCAAGACTTTTAATCCTGAAGCTCGTCATTGAAACAGACTGGTGACTATGACAAACTAGCTGGCAAGTACATTTTGGCAATTTGATTAGCTCTTCCTACCGTTGAAGGAGAATACAAATGGGAAGGCAAAGTCCAGACACATACCTTAATAAATTTGAGAAAGTAACCTTTGAATAAAAGGATACATCATTTATAAGTCTACACCATTAACCTAGTCATTCTTAAAATTTTTCCTTATGTAGTTCTATAGTTCACGCTCATACTCCATTTTCTTCGGTGATTCCACGTATAATATGATAGACTGTAGTGAAGGAGGCTAGGTAAAAGCTAAGATGAGAGACACTGGATGCTCAATTAGTAATGACCCTAGTGTGCTCATATCACCTAAATTGTTAAGCGTGGATGAGTAGATGAAGTTAGTGGGTGTATCCGTTTGTGAATAAATAGAGTTATTGATTATAGTAATGTTGAAGAGATCTCTAGTAGCTTTAGTTTCAAGAAGCGATAAAGTGACTATAGTAATAGGCTTGAATATTATGTTGATGAATGTGTGAATGATTACAGTATCTGACTAGTGACTCCTTGATTCGAAGCTTAAGGTTGGTTGACTTTAGGGATAAGAAGAAGTATTGATCATGTAAATGCAAAATGTGGAATCTTGTGGATAAGAAGAAGCTTAAGGTTGGTTGATGATAGTTTTTGGATCGTGACAAATAGATTTATGGCCCGGATTTGACTGCACGTGACCGTTATTTAACAAACTAAAAAAGAGAGTATTTACAGTTTTGCTCACTTCATTGAATTTTACAATTTTTACTCACTTCATTAGTGATTAGGCTATATCAATAACATGGGCCGTGCCTAAAATCATGAAAGTGTTAAAATGGAAGCCTTGACATGACACACCATCTTTACGGTGTAAAGTTTTTACTGTTAATGAAAGTGTATCACGCATGACAAGTCATATGCCATCAAATAGCCAGTGATATTCAAGGATTTACATGTTTAGGAATGTAACAAATTCTCATAAATGAGACCAATGTCATGCCATCCTTACCTTGGTAGGCTTGACCAAGGTACCAAGGAGTCATGGACCTTATAGAATAAAAAAACCCAATTACAACTTTAGCAAGCCCAACATAGAGCAACCAAAGGCTCTAAGAAAAACTTGCAGCATTTGATGAAACCAACTTAAGTGTCATTTTTTATTTTAATTTTCGGCTGCACGTAGCAAGCATCCAAAGCCTACTTGCCCAGCTAAAGATTTGCGATTGCGTAAAGGCAAACACTTTTATCATGAGTTTTTCATTCTCAGGATTTAAATGTAAAAGTTCAAATACTAAAATCATAGAATGACTCATTTATTACTCCACTATTTATATTTACTTTCATATGAACTTTGTTACGAATATAATATTTGTCATCTTATACTAGAGAAATTGCAATTATACTTTTTAAAAATATTTTAGAAATAAACTAAGTCATTTAGCTCCATCCAGTTCTTCAGAATTGGACTAGTAACAATAAAAGTGACATTTTTATCGAGCTAAATTAATGTTTATAAGATCACAGCTCTCACGTATCATTTCAATTTTTTTGTCTTATTTCCGTCTTCAATCGATTTCAAAACAAATGTCTGTTCTTTTTCTCGATAAATTTATAATTCTAAATCTTTACATTACACATTTAAGATAATAAATTAAAACATATTTTAGTATATTCAATGTACTTTAAAAATTCTATTTACTTTAAAAACACTATGTTAAATCGAAAAGAATACTTCATCCGGATTATTTTATTTGTCATATTTTTATTTACATGGTTCTTAAAAAAAAATATTAAATAAAAAATAATTTAATTAAATTATTTTTATTTATTGCTCTTTCTTATTTAATATATTAATATATTTATGACTAAACAAAAATACCTTGAAAGAAATAAGTAATGTATTAGATTTTTTAAAATGAGAACTATTACTTTGTAGTTTAATAAAGGAAATGAGGTGACAGCCAGACATTTAACAGGTGAAGTTTACATAGGAGGATGACAGAGAATGTCATAAGACCAAAGTGGGAAAAATCAGTCTGATTGGAGCAAAACATAGAAACTGTCTCCGCAGCTCTTAGGGTTTGTGAGAAATGGTGGTTGATCATTCCAAGAAACTGAAGACAACTGCTGTTGATGATGATCAAATTGACACTGACCTTGTTTTGTCCATCGAGAAGCTTCAAGAAGTTCAGGATGAACTTGAAAAGGTTCAGTTTTTCATAATGCTGCTTCCCTTTCTCCTTACTACTTTTACATTTTCTGTAGAGTAGATAGTTTTAAGTGTAAACAAGGGCAGAAAATCTGAAATCTGTTGGTGTGGGAGGTAGCAGGTATAACAACTACATATCTAGTGTAATTCCACTAGTGGGGTCTTGTGAATTTTGTTTCTGAAAAGTAAAACAGTAATGACTATGAAATACAGTTGTGAAAATCATGTTAAAAATAGTACAGCAAGGAATAACAACAACAGTAGCAAGTATCCCTTGGAATTGGTTGAGGTGTGTGGAAGATGGATTGGACACTATGTTTATTGGAAAAAATATGAGAAAATTTGAAGTTTTTTACTCCCTCCGTCTCAAATTTTATGGTGTTTTTCGCTCATAGAGATTCAAACTATGTGAACTTTGATCAATATTTTAAAATGTATTTTTTTATCAACACGAGAACAATTGCAACTTTTAGTACTTTTATATAGTTTTTGGATATCCTAATTTTAATTGTAAGATATTGAGTTGATCTAATCCAATTTAGCTTCAAAAAATAATCAAATTGATTCTCGGAAAGGGAGAATCGACACTTATTTTGGGACGGAGGGAATATTTGTTAGATTCTTCTCTAATTGGAAATGATTAGTTGAGCAGTTGTCCTGTTTTTCTCTTAGCGTCAAAAATAAATTTAGTGTACGACAAAGGGAGAAGACAAGAAGCGGTTTTTTGCTAGGAGTAGTATACTTTTAACTTCTTAAGGTAATGTGATGGATCAAATGGAACAAAAGAGGGGTTAGCGTTTTTACTTCGGATCTTTGAAGCTGTGTCTTTTAACCAAATGGCAGCCTTTCAATATGGCTAGCTTTTAATACACTTCATCAACAAAAGGGGATCCGGGATCCTTTTCAAAACATTAAGGCGCATAATCTCTGCTGCTAGCTTACCTGTTTTTTATCATGACTTGTCATTGTTGATGGCGGTAGTATAAACAGGAGTTCAATAAATTGTCATCCGCTTGTTAGAGATTACTATCGGTTCAAATGATGGACCTTGGGCCCAACTCAACCCCAAAAGCTCTACAATCCATACCTTCAACCAATGTGTTAATAACAGTACCTGATTCTCTATGACTCATATAACAGTACCTGATTCTCTTTGACTCATATAACAGTACCTGATTCTCTATTACTCATATACTTATATCTCTCCTAATCTCTCACATTATTCTTTTATTACTTGCCAAATTTTCTTTCAATAACCTTTAATCCCCTCATCTCATATAAATCTGTCAGCTATCACTCATTGTGGCTTGCTAACTGCAATTTTCACCTAATCCACTGCCGGACGCACTCAAAGGAATCCTCTAGTATACAGTGCCCTTTATCTTATTAGAGTTTGAATGGAACTTTCCATTCGCACAATAAGTCTTTATAAGAAAAGGAAAGAGAAGGTACGTCTTTCGGAAAGAGAAGGGAATCCTTCGAGTGAATGAAAGGTGCGAAAAGCAAGCAAGTTCAACTCATTAATGATTAGCAATTGAAAGACCAATTCATTTGCGCCAATTACTGTAGTCAGACCGGCAGCTCACGTGGTAACCTACTTCGATACAAAAAAGAAAGGTGTGGTGTTTGGAAAAAATCTACACGGAAAGTGTGAAGACTTGTGATGGTAATAAATCATGTAATGAACTATGATTGTTAATAATTGATGAGTGTTATGATTCTTTTCTATCTAAATGAGTTTAGTTTAGAGCATATGGACATGATTGTTAATAGTTGATGAATGTTATGCTTCATTTCTCCCTTTTATTTGGGATAACTGAGAAATCCCTGAAGGCTAGCAGTTATGTTTCACTTTCCTATTGCACATTTACATAATTCTTATGATCAATTAGTTTAAATTTAGGATTGAGACGTAATTGATTGACAGAACAGGGTATCTAAACAAAGTTATGTGCTAAACATTGCAAGTCTGGAACTAAAATCATATAAGATCTTCTTGAGGTTTTGCTTCCCTTGTGTGCTCAACATAATAGTATAAAATAGTTACTGGTTCAAATACCTATCAATTGATTGACTTAATTGCATCTAAATTTGTTTAGTAAATGCTATTAGTAGCTTTTGCTTTATATCATAAACATATATTCTTGATTTGCATTGTGCAGGTTAATGAACAAGCTAGTGAGGAGGTGTTAGAAATTGAACAGAAGTATAATGAGATAAGGAGGCCTGTTTACGAGAAAAGAAATGAGGTCATCAAATCAATTCCTGACTTTTGGGTGACTGCCGTAAGTCCAGTCAATATCTTTCCGGATTTCAATTAGCATCCATGTGGTGGAAAATTGAGCAATCTGACATTTTTATCTGTAAATAACTTTTGTCTATGCAGTTCTTGAGTCACCCTGCCCTTGGTGATCTTTTGAATGTGGAAGATCAGAAGGTTTGACATGTACTTCAATTCATTAAAGGACTTCCTTTGGGATGTCTTAAATGTTTTGTGATATAGCCTTAGTATAGTGCCTGTTTAAGTTGTTGTTCTTTGATATATTGTTGTGAGGATGGTATCTTCCTTTCTTAACAGTCATCGTCCTTTGACTTAGATCTTCAAGTACTTAGATTCTCTTGATGTGGAGGATTTCAAAGATGTGACATCCGGTTATTCCCTTAATTTTGTAAGTTTTTTGTTTGTGAAAACGCTCCTCTACTAAGCATGCATCAACAGCTTGCTTCATCTCACAAAGCTTGCAACAATTGTTGCTGACTTTCTATTTCCTTCTTTCAACCTGTAGACATTCAAACCAAATCCTTATTTTGAAGATACTAAACTTGTCAAGACGTATACATTCCTTGATGAAGGATCAACAAAGATAACTGGTACAGCTATTAAGTGGAAGGAAGGCGTGGTAATGGCTACACCTGTGTAACTTGTTATATGTTAGAAGCTTCCTTTTCTTCTTCCTTGAGACCCCTTTTCCACGGAAACATGATGAATAACTGTAATTTGAAGGGTGCAGCTTATGTCTGTAATCTTGAGATGAAAGGAAACAAGAGGCCACCATCAGAGGAAAGGTACTTGTTACTTACTTTCTTGAGAATTTAACTGAACTTCTGGGCTCGCTAATTCCATACTTTGAAATAGGAAGCTCCCTGATTTTTGACAACAAAGTCTCTGAGTAGTTAGATTGTTCAACAAAAGATTTGGAAGGACAACGAAAATCTGGACTAAGGAAGATCTTATATACTGATAGTTGTTCCATACATTGCTTGGTTAAATTTTCTAAGACGTTAACATGTGTCTAATTCTTATTAAGATGGTGCGAAGAAGTATCTGAGATCTTTTTCTAACTGTATATTATATCACCAATTTACCATATGCTGATGGATGCAGCTTTTTTAGTTGGTTTTCTGAAACTCAAGTTAAAGATATTGCGGATGGGCTTAGTGATGAGGTAATTACTATATCTGGCTGCTTTAAACTATTTATTTGTTGCATTCATTGTTGATCATTTGATGAGTTCATAATTATATGCCAATTTATGTAAATGGTTGATGAGATTATTTCCTGTTTTGTCCTTCTCTGATTTTCTTATCAGAAACTGAATACATTGTACACTGCGACAAACCTAAGCTTGTAAAAGTCCAGTTTCTTTCAGATGTTATGTATGTTTCCCTGTGACTGCAGGTGGGAGAGATAATTAAGGAGGACCTATGGCCTAATCCACTCAAGTATTTTAACAATGTAGTAACATTTTACCTTTTCTTTCAAGGTTATCTGATGTGTTCTCCTTTATTCTTTCCTTCTTCAAGCTAAGAGAAATTCGTGCTTTGCTTGTAGGAAGCTGATGAAGAAGATTCCGATGGAGTCGAGGACGATGAAAAGGTAAAAATTGATGAGATTATACCATTTTTTTTTTTATGTTGCTTGATTTGGACTTCTTTTGTGCTACGCTTTTCTGACTAACCTATTGGTATTGGATCTTCTGATTATTTGGTTAAATGTGCTATGATGTTATTGCTGTCCTTTGGTCCATTCCTATCACACTGTTTCCTTGTTAACAGTCGAAACCTTTATTCACTAAATAAATAGTGCATATGTCATGAAACAAACATCGAGAGATGCATAATTATCTCCTAAACATTTTAGTGTTTGAGTTAGCCATTTTGGATCTGATCTGGATTTGCACAACTACTCTTGCGTCTTGATTCCAATGATAACCATTCCCTTTAAAGATGCTGCATCCAGAAATACACTAGTTAGTTATGGTATATAGAAACTGATGTGCTGTGGTGAACTCAGCTGTGTCTTGGATTGCTTTAGTAATCTGATTGTGGTACCATTCTATTGGACGATCTACTAAAGCCTTAGAAGGGAAACAAACACATGCCAGAGAAAATGATGAACATAGGCAACAGGTAAAAAGAGGGCAAGCTGAGGCATTAGGGGAAGAAATCTACACTTCTCAAAGAAAGTAATGCTTCCAGGACAGAGAATTGACATTATTCTCAAACACGTGTATTCCTCTTTTACCACTTTACCACTAGAAAGTTGTTACATCTTGTAAAGGAGGGGATTTCAGGGTAAATTGGGACAAAAACGTCTTGGAGTCCCATACATGTGGTCCAAGCTTCCACAGAACTCAGGGTCAAAGCTACAAAAATTGCGTATGCAATACCTAGTTGTTATTGTTATGACTTCTCCTGACGAAACTAGCTCATTACTTTCCTCCATGTGTTAATGAAATATGATTTTAGGTGTGCTGAATTGCTAGAAAGTTGCCATTCATATCGTCTATGCATCCTGCAAGGATTTATATGATCCAGACAACAGTAGAATAAGTGATTTACATCTGTAATTACGTCTAATATGCCAAAACCTTTTCTTAAAGGCTCCATGTTATTTATATATATCTCAGATCAAAAATGAATTTACTTAAAAGCTTATCTCATGCTTTTCAGTATATATGCTTTTACTTGTTATTGTATATGCGCTGACAGTTGAAGTTTGGTTGTGATAACCTATTATATGATGGGATTTTGAACTTTTCTGTTATTCCTATTGATCAGGGAAGCAATGATGATGATGAGGAGGAGGATGATGGCTCAACTCGCTCTTAGCTCTT
>JBDJHY010000049.1:6740493-6752387 GCA_039654485.1 Withania somnifera | reverse complement strand
TAAGAGGGTCAAAAGTGCATTTCTCTACCAACACCTCAAAATTGCAACAACAAGTCTAAAAATTATACGAATAGATCCCCTACCTTAAAATCATCATTCTGGAGCTGCTGTAAGTGTCAGAATTCCAATTCGACACTCCAAACATGAAATTACCACTCAAGCTCCACTTTAGGCCATAAAATTAACTAAATTCCACGATTTCACATAACTTGCAAACGAAACCTCTTGCAACACAAACTTAAGGTCAATCTTGACTTTGTTTGGTATTTCAAAGTTAACGAAACTGTCAAAATTTAATTCCAAGATAGTTTTGAAGGAAAGTTGACTTTGGTCAATGAGTACTTATTTTTAGGCTCTAAAATAGAAAATTTGAGATATTTCTCAATCGAGTCGCTAGGGGCCCGAACTGTCGGTCCCAGCAAGTCATAAATGACTTGGGGCCACTACTGAAATACTCTAGAATGCAAAACATCGCATATTTATCATAAATGACCATGAGGGCCATTACATGTTCTTTGCAGCAATTCCCATACTGATATAAATAAGTATAAAGTTTCATAAGACAACTATGTATGTTATTATAGCCTTAATTCATGTGCATACTAATTCTTAAAATAATTAACTAAGTCAATATACATTTTACATCTGATTCAGAATCAAAAGTTCACTAAGTTTCCAATCATCATTTGAACTCTAATATGTTATAAATCCATTATAATTAATCATCTAAGAAACACTTATCTTAAATCACATAAATTCAAGACTAAATAAGAATAAATTCTATAATAGATATAGAAACACTCAATAGCAATAATAATAAAAATGCATAAAACATTCTTAAGTTTCACAAAAACAACAAACATATGTGGATTATGCAAATAGAATATGTAACGTCCCAATCCACTAGTGAGATTGTCCGTTTCGGGCTCAAGCCCGCATAACTTTAAAACATGTCACTAGGGAGTAAGGCTTGCTTACTTATATACCCAACATCTCTCCTGTATTTTGCTGATGTAGGAATTCTTATCCTAAGCTGAGGTGTCACATACACCCCCTCTTATGGACTTATTGTCCTTGCTGAGGTTTGCCCACTACATGGGATTTGCCTAGACTTAGGACTGAGGTTTGCCCCACTTTACCAGGATTTACCTAAACTCAGTTTGAACTTTGTTCCACATCTACAAGGCTGATACATAAGAGGCTCTGATACCATTTGCAAGGGTCCAACCCACTAGTGATATTGTCTGCTTTTGGCCCAGGCCCACATAACTTTAAATCGCTTCACTAGGGAGTAAACTAGCTTATTTATATACCCAGTATATCTCCTGTGATTAACGATATAGGACTTCTTATCCTAAGTTAGGGCATCACAGAATATCACGTAAATAATTACACTAAGTAAATACACTCTGTGAATTATACATATAAATACGCACATGTATATATTAAAAATTATAACAATAAAATTTTATTGTAAAACTTAACATCTTAAACCAGTTTAAAATCGATAACTTGTAAATAAGAGCTATTTAATTCTTATTCATCAAATACGTTGGTCATTTATATTAAATTAAATGGTAGTGACAAGTTCCATAGGAAGTATATTAAATTCACCAATAAAAAAAATCGCTCCATTTTCCCTCCCTCAAATGTGAACAAGAATAATAATAAACCAATGTCCTGAGCTTTGAGTCACTAGCTCACGTTCATTCGAAAAGAAGAAGAAAAAATAAACAAATTTGAAACAAGACAAACTATCCATGAGATTTCTACAACCAAGCAACATATTAATTGATGGCCTTTGAGAAGGAGGGTAGTTGTTTCTTCTAATGGTGTTTTGTGCAACTATTAATAAAAAAAGTACTTTTAACTTATGCATTTAGTCTCTTAAAGATCTGGGTCATTTGACTAATTGCACTAAGCATTCTCTAACAAAATTGAGATTTGAAAACATCGAGTTTCAACACCAATTTCCAAAACTAGTCAAGCCCATTTTTAATTCAATTTAGAATGGGATGGCATTCTTTGCCTATTAAGAAAACCAATAAAAAAGGACGCACAGAATCTCAAAATAGATTACGGGGGACACCATGCTCAGCGCATAATATTTTCATGAAAAAAACATAACCAGAAAACTTAAAAATAATTACAACCCTTGCTCTGATACTAATGAGAGATCTAATTAAATACAAAGTTTGTAGGATCATTAAAATTTATTTCACTAGTCAGAAAGTATAATTCAATGTATATAAACGCGAAGTACACCATAGTAAGCCATGTCTCTAATCGTCCAACTTGTTATAGAGTTATTTCCAATGCTTTTTGGAGAAGAAGTGATGTGATGGTATTTTACGTCACATTGCGCACTTAAAACCCCCAAAATGGATCATGTTATTGAGTAATAATAGCGTGTGTTAATGCTTTTGTTGAATATTTATAGGGTTAAGTCAATAGGCGGAAGTATGCTATACTTGTACAAGAAAAGGGCACTTTTAGGTGACAATGAGATGATTTGCCTGGGCTCGGACGAAATGTCTGATTTATCCGTCCAACAGGAAGTTCACTGGATAGAGCCACACCAACAGACGGTGAAACAGATGAACCGTCTAAGGATAGATGGTTCGCCTGATATGAGTCACCCTACTCAGAACTCCATTGGTTAAGAAGCAAGGAATGGGCGGTCCAGCAGACGTTTTTTCTGCTCAGAGATGGTTCGCCCATTTGGAACCGCCTATTGAAAATTCACTAGATTAAGGGGGTGATAAAAGGAAGGCCAGATGGTTCCATCTGTCACCAGGTAGTTCGCCTACCTGGCCGTCCAAACTGAAGAAAGCCTAGCCCAAGTTGCTGTTATAGCAGTTATTCCTACAATCTATAAATAGCACACTTGACTTAATTTTAAGGAGAGATTATAATTATTCTTTACGTACTTTCTGAGACTTGTGAGTTATGGTTTAATACCCATTTTCGTTGAAGAATATAAGCGTTGAGTTATTTTGAGCATTATTCTGCAATCAACTGAATTTTATATTTGTAGTATGTTACTCTCTATCTTCTGGATTCAGTATTGTAGTATGATGTCAATTGAAGGCTAAACTCCAACCCTAGGGTTGTGGGATCCATGGGTTAAACTATATTAGGTTTATAATCTACATGACTTGTTGCATTTATTCCTTTGTATGAACATAATCTCCACGTAATAATAGACTTTTAGTGGTTGCAAACACTAGAACACGCCTAGGTTTAACTAGCACTAACCTGTGGATAAAAATAGGAGTTGAGGTTATGCTAAGAAATTCGGGCGTTAACCCTCGTCTAATGGTTGCTACTGTAACTAGAGTAATCGTTTTGAGTTATTATGATAAGTACAATGAACTCATTCACAACTCTAACCTAGTGTAAAAGAGGTTTACTTAGGATCATAGGTTGCAAAACACTTGAGTAAATAACATTGTATGTGTACGTAACTCTATATGTAGGAAGGATTATGCAACTCTGTAAAGATTACAATCCGAAGTGTTGTTGAACCCTGGTGAACATGAACCTAGGTTAATAATACATTTGATTCAATTGACAGTTATTGACCAAAATTGCAAGAACACAAATCCACCTTATTGCTTTTCGTTTATTGTTAGAAACAAGCATTAAATGTTAGATACTATTGTTGGGCGTATCTCCGACACTCTATTTCCTGTGGGATTGACCCCAACCTTAGTTGGGTCTTATAATTGACAACTGACCGCTTACACTTCGAAAGGAAGTGTAGTTTGGGTATTATCAGGAAGGGGTAGCACATCATGCACGTGTTCTGACAAAATTGTAGCCATTTCAGATAATGGATTTTCATTTCCTCTGACTAGTAAGACATACAGTTTAAACAATTGAAATTATTATTTAACTTTTTAATCTGATAATCTAACTTTTTATTTTACCTCAGATAAATATTATCTATATGATGCAGTATATTTTAACAGTCGAAGATTCCTAGCACCGTTTCGTAATACTAGATATTAGTTGGGAGATTATCGTCGTAGACATATCATCATTAAGGAGGAAAAATTTAATTATGCTTATGCGTAACTTCGAAACATTATCGAGCGTTTTTATGGAGTACTGGAAGCAAGATTTTCTATATTGGACAAGATGACTCCATATCCTATTAATGTTTAAAAAGATGTTATTGTATGCTTTGCATTTAATATTTTTATTAGAAAGGAACGCATCAATAATGACTTATTTAATTGATACACCTTAAGAAATATTTGATGAAGAAGGACAACAAGAAGAAACATTGGATGAAATAAATTGCCCTAGCTGGACAGTTGAAGGTTCTCAGATGATGAACGATATGCGAGAGCAACTTGTACTCAAACTAATGCGAAGAAGTTCAAGTACTTGAGAGTTCAACATTTTAGTTAGTTGAATTTTTTCAGTATTAAAATATTAAAATTAGATGAGCGTTAATTATTGAAATACTTTAATGTTTATGTATTTAAATTAAAATTACATCTGAGCAATTATTTAACTTCTTGGAGAAGTTTCATAAGGTATTTCATTTAATTTTTTATGATTATATTTAATCATAATATTTTTTAATTAATATATCTTTTTTTAAAATAAAAAATTTAGATAGCTCAATAATTTTATCAACATAAAATATTTATTTGTATCTCTAAAAATTTTAATTTATCACTCAAATAATAATTTTATTATTGAAGTTAATATATAATATATAATTACTTTTAAAATTTAAATTATAAAAAATTACTATAAATAAATAAATATGTACATTCAGATGTTAAAAAACAATAAACTTAATCATTCAATGTTCAGATCCAAATACAATATCTTAAAAATTCAGATGTTTATTCAAATTTAGACCTCTTAATCATAATAAAAATAGATGGCCCCTAAAAGCATTAAAGTTTGTAATGGCTCTAATGCCAACTATGTAACTAGATAGTAAACTCATAAATCAGGTTGTCTACGTGTACCACTTTATCTTGTGTGACACATACATGCACATGCATGCACGCACGCACACAAAGATATAACGGAAAAGGATCAAATATACCCCCTAACAAAAATAATTTGAATATACCCCTCGCTCGTTATACTCTCGGTCCAAATATACCCCTTTCATTATATTTTTCGTCCAAATATACCCTTCAATTATACTTTCAGTCTAAATATATTCCTTCCATTATACTTTTGAGTCCAAATATACCCTCTCATTATTCTTTGACACAATTTTTTTCCTTAATATTGACGGAAAAGGACAAGCGGCAATCGCAAAATCAAATAGTTCATCCACAATATTTTTGTTGCTCCTTTATGTCATGATTTATATTTGATGAATTGTTTAGATGATGATGTTGTCACTCTCTTTCAACTTACTAACTTTCTATTCATTTTTATTATTATATCGTTTTTGATAATTTTTTATCATCATACGTTAATATTATTTTACTTAACTTGGTCTTTTGAAAAAAGAAATAAACGATGAAATTCTATGCTCCAACGTCATATCCTATGTTTCACCTTAAAAGGAAGTCAACGATACCTAATCATTTTTTTTCCTTAGACAAAATGCAGCTATTTAGAAAATTATTATTCTTGAGAATATAATATTGATTTGATGAACATGCATATTATGTTCATCTTTTGGTATTGGATTAAAGACCTAAGTGCATCACATAGAGATACAAAATAGCAGAAAACTCTTTTCTCTATGCCGCTTCATTAAAAAAAGAAAAACAAATAAGATATTCCAAATTTATATGTAAAGAATAGAACTAAAGGTAGAGGAAATAAATTGGGAATGAGTTAAACATATGCTTTTTAAAAAAAAAAAATTGAATATTTAAAATTAGGTATTGATATTTTGACTATGAACTTGCCACGTGTCTCTTCATCACGATTAAAAAAAAATATGTGTAGTATAATGAGACGAGTATATTTGAGTTGAAAGCTAATAAAAAGGATTTATTTTAACTGAAAGTACAACGAGTAATAATATTCATATGATTTTAAATAATATAAGGGTATATTTAAAATAAAAATATAAAAAAAGAGATATATTTGAATTAAAAAATATAACAAATGATATATTTGAACCATTTTCATAATAAGAAAAATATATTCGACCCTTCTCAATAGTGCTCTCTCCAAAATAAATAAAATAGGATTATTCAATATAACATAAATATCCCAGTCCCAGGCTCCCATCTAACTTTCAGGGTCCTGACCTCTCCTCTTTATGTGGTATCTACTCTTCCACTTTTCATCCTCAATTTGAAGACAAAGCGAAATGGAAGTGATAATAGTATCGTCTAACCAAACAACACCCCCTCCTCTTCACCCCCATACACATCAACCAGCCATTCTCAAAAACTCAGTATTTTTGGGCCGTCGAGAGCTCTGCTTCGACAGCATTTCCTCGGTCATTTCTTCTCCTCCATCTACGTCGGCTTTCACTACTCCCTGGTATACGCATATTACCTATTTCCTTACACTTAAAAGGATGTATAGTACTCTCTACATTTTACTATTGTGTTGTACTGTGTTAGTTTAAATACACTGTTTGTTTTGATTCTTCCTTCAATTTTATTGCATTTATATCCACCATTGAAAAGTTTATTTGGTGTGACCGCGTCCTCTTTTTCTTCTTCCTATTTTATCTTTAGCTATTATTGAATAATCCTATTTTATTTTTTATCCTACCATCTTTATAGCAGCGCTGCTCCGTGCCCTACATTTGTTGTAGGCTTAGCATTCAGATTATTGATGTGATATACGAAAATCGATTCAATATATCAAAATGTTCTATTCATTAAAACAATAAAGTACTATACAGTTGAATATAATACATACATTATGAAACAATAAATAACAACCATCCGAACATAGTTAGAAGCATGCTTTTCCATACTCAATACTTGTACTAACACATGATTTCATGAGCTTTTTTTTCTTGTCATGGCTAATGTCACAGGAATGGTAGATCTAATGCCAATTCTTTGATTGAGCATCTACGGAAAAGCTTCCCTTGGGTCACTCGGAGAATGTTGTTAACAAGCTTTTTCATGTATTCGTGTTATCATCCTTCAAGGTACTTGTCAGGTTCGCACGTTCTTGCTGGTTGTTTCTTTTCCTTTCTTTACTTATCTCCTTTGAAGGGTTTTGCCAGCACTTGAATTGTGTGTTTGACCTTACAATGGTTGGATTAATCTGCATTTTGTAGTCACGTTTCTCTTAGCACGTTTAGCCAAGTTAATGCACATATTTGGCATTTTCAGCTACTCACATTGTATTCCGAATTTCCTTGCTTGAGAAAGAGATTGGTTGTATGTGAGCTTCCCATAACATAGCTGGTCTCAGTATCAGAAAAAGGAGGAGCGGTTACAGTAGGTTAGTATAACAGTCAAATAGTTATAAATCTTCTGAAAATATTAAAGTGAATCTTAAATTGAGTGGAGTGGAATATGGATATAGAGAATTTGTATATTGACTCCGTCCAACTAGAGGTATAGTTGATTGCTTATTGTAATTGGGAACTCAATTGTCATATGCAGCTGAGCTATCCCTCTCTCCCTAATCCCGAACTAGCAAACCCCTCTTTTTGTGTGGTTGGTTAGTGAAAAAATGCAAAACTTCATGATGAGTTTGCTTCCTCCTGATCAGTTGTTGAGTTTTCGTCCTTTATTTGGATTCTAACCCTGTAAACTACTAAACTATGTGATATACAGCATTTGCTTTGGGGGATCCGTCTGTCACAGTTGAACAAGTTACACCTTCTACTTTTCCTTCTGCAACATTATTCCCTTCCGAGGTTTAATGTCATCACCTATTCAGCCTATTCTTTATTGTTTTGTTATGTTCTGATACATGGATCACAGTTTATCTGGTGCATGTCTACTTGTCAGGAAAGAGTCGTTGAGATCTTTGAGAAGAATACTTACTGTGTTGTCAACATATTTGATATAACCCTGAGACCTTCACTTAATGTTACTGGTATGGTTGAGGTAAATTTTATAGACATCTGCAAGCATTTACTTTTCCATTTCCAGTGTCGTGCTTATCAAACTTTTTTGGTAATTTAGCTTTGGTACTGTCTTGGAAGTAAAGTTTCTCATGTCCGTGGATTTTCTGTCTTCATCCATATGGTGCCTCAACCAACACACTTTTTGCGCCCTTGATAAATAATTTGTGTTTGAAAGCAGCTAAATTCAATATGTTTAAATAATGGCAGATTCCTGAAGGAAATGGTTCGGGGGTGATTTGGGACAAGGAAGGCCACATTGTTACTAATTTCCATGGTAAGATCATGCATTAGTTATTTGTGTAGTATACACCTGCATCAAGAATGATGGGGTTTGGAGTAAGAGATTCAAACTGTATAATTTCTGGTGCAAAGTCAGAAATCATTTTTTCTTACATTTAGAGCCTAATAAAGGCTTCATCTGAAAAATAGAGTTGAATTCTATGTGTATTGGATAGGCTGTGCAATTTTTTGGTTAAACAGTTTTCTTTATATGTCCAGTGATTGGTAACTCCCTCTCTAAAAACCCAAGTCGTGGGCAAGTAGTTGCTCGCGTTAATATTCTCACTGCAGATGGGTGAGTTGTATTCTATTTTAGCATATACTCAGTGGAAATGATACAGCTTTATCCTACTCTCCATCTTATGTCTCCACTCTCTTTATTTTATTTTGTTTCTTTTTGAAGGGTGCAAAAGAATTTTGAGGGTAAATTAATTGGTGCAGACCGTGCCAAGGATCTTGCTGTGTTGAAGGTAAGCATTATTTCCCGAATCCTGTTTTATCAAAAGCTGTAGAATTCTTGAGTTCATTGGCTACATTTGCTTTAGTTATGTCATCCTGTGGACCTGTTCTTATTTCTCTTATAGCTGTAGTTTGATTTTCAGTTTTCTTTTGCCTATTGTCTGTATCTCTCTTTAGCTGATAATCCAAGTAAATGTCAAACTTCAAATTTTTGGTCATGCTCTCATTAAACTGTATTCTTCTACAAACAATCAAGGATCTGCTGGTACATATTAGAATGCATGAAAATGGTTGCAAACAAACCAATAGTTTGGTATGATTTGTTCATTCTATTTCTTCATTGGTATCACTAAGCGCTGAAAGATTTAGCTTGTGTTTCAGTATACTTGTGATTATCAACAACAACAACAACGCACCCGGTATGGTCTGCATAAGTGGGGTTTGAGGAGAGTAGAGTGTACGCAAAACTTACCTCTACCTTGTGTGTGTTAGAGAGATGTTTCAGATAGATCTTTGGCTCAAGAAAAGCAGTTTTTAGAAAATAGGTTCAAAAAATACAAGAGGGAGAAAAGCTCTAATAGAAATACTAAGAAAAGAGGAGTATTGGCAACATAATAGTAAGATAATCAAAGCAAAAGAAACCCGCATTGATAAAATTGAAGAATTAGTTGATAAAATAGAACAATAATAATGCTACTGAAAAGAAGAATACGGAGCAGATTAGGTTCTCTAAGCTAGAACCCTTCTCTCCCACAAGAAAGAGAGAAAACACTCGACTACCTACTAATCTAATCCTCGCCTTCCATGCTCTCCTATCTAGGGTCATTTTTCCTAGATGTGTCATGTCCTTTTTAATCACCTCTTCTCACTTCTTCAGTCTACCTCAACCTCTCCCTAAGTCCATCACTGTCAACTTCTTGCACGTTCTCACGAGGCATTTGTGCCTTTCTCTTCACATGTCTGACCCATCTTAGCCTCTCTTCCTTCATCTTGTCCCCTATGGAGTTACTCCCACTTTGCCTCATATATCTTTGTTCTTGATCTTGTCTCCCCAGTATGCCCACACATCCATCTAAGCATCCTCATTTCTGTCACTTCATTCTATGGACATGTGAGTTTTTGATTGACAAACACTCTGCACAATATAGTTGATCTAATTATCACTTTGTAATACTTACCTTTAAGTCCATGTGGCTCATTCATATCTCATTGAACAACAGATGCGTGCCTCCATTTCATTTATGTTGCTCCATTACGATGTGTTACATCATCGTCTATCCCCCACTTGGGTTGTTGATCTGAGGTACTTGAAGCTTCTTCTCTTGGGGATGAATTATGTGTCGATGCTCACTTCCATATCCGCCTCATGTGTTTGCGTCACCAAATATATACTCCATGGCTTGTGATTATCATTTGCTTACAATGGTTAATAATTGTTTTAAGGTTAACTGGAAAAAACTTACAGTTAGTTCTTACAGAACAAAAGATCTACCCGTTTGTTCACATATTCCACAGAAAAATTGCTCTTCTTTCATGGTGTTATGGAAGGCATCTAGATGTACATAGAGCAATCTTACAGGGGGATAATAGTGGGATGAGATTAGCTGCAATAAATGATATCGAGTAACAGAGAGTCATTCAGATAAGTGGTTAGATATGGTGATAATAACGCTGTAATGCATAGTGCTTTAATTTGGAAACTAGTAGGAGCAGCTGTATGCAGTGAGGTTGCTATTATCATATTTCCTACGGAGGAAAATAATTCAAGTGCATTGTTTACATTACATGATTGCTCATCCAGGAAAGAGTCGTGTGCCCTATTTTTTCTTCTTCTTTTTTACTCGTATCGAATCCAGATGTTTAGAAATTCTCTTTGCTTTAGGAATTTTCATGCAACATAGAAGTTGGTGATGTGCATTTTGGCATTTTCTTTTTTAGTTCTTTTTAGCTCAAACTTACATTTTTGACACCATATGACTTCACATCCTGAAATGCTAGGTGGAAGCTTCTGAAGACCTGTTAATGCCAATAAGGGTTGGGGAATCTTCTTCTTTGAGAGTTGGCCAGCAATGTTTAGCCATTGGAAATCCTTTTGGGTTTGATCATACTCTCACTGTTGGGGTTATCAGTGGACTGAATAGAGATATATATAGTCAAACTGGAGTGACCATTGGTGGAGGAATTCAAACAGATGCAGCAATCAACCCTGGCAATAGGTTTATTTTTCTGAATAGTACTTCCTTGGTATTGAACGAATTTCATCTGATGCTGATAATCACTAAAGGTCTTTCTTGTCGTTTTTCTTTTTCAACTTCTGTTCTGTGAACAAATATGTATACCTTTCCAGCGGTGGTCCTTTGTTAGATTCAAAAGGAAAATTGATTGGGATCAACACTGCAATATTTACTCAGACAGGTGAATAGTTTTTCCATCATTGTGTGTTTTAGCCTGAAGATTGAGGGGAGATGACAAGGATCACTTATTTGAATGTTTGCTGTTTATCCTGTCCTGCAATTACTTACTCCTTTTCAGTACCACAGGGACATCAGCAGGTGTTGGATTTGCAATCCCTTCTTCAACTGTGTTGAGAGTTGTGCCCCAGTTGATCCAATCTGGAAAAGTATGACTGCTGCTCTATTAATTTGTGGCTTAGTTCTAATCAGCTTTTTTTCCTGGTTTTCCAGAATTCTCTTCATTTACATTTTGTTACTAAGCATCTCATCTTGTATTGGCGAATAATTATTGCTTCATATGCTCACTTGAAAAATAGTGGTTCTTCTCTTTTGAGAGTTGGGAAGATGTAGGTGTTGAATTTATTATCTGCACGAGTTGGGGGTGGAGGGTAAAGTGGTTTTGAGCTTTAAGGTTTTCTACTCATTTATTTATTTTTTGTAAATGTATGTCTTATACATGTCAGGTTGTTCGTGCTGGTTTGAATATTGAAATTGCGCCAGACCTGATTGCTAACCAACTTAATGTTCAAAATGGAGCTCTTGTTTTACTGGTATGTTTCTGTCACTATGACTCTCGGTTTTGGGTGGGGGGGGGGTGAGGTTATCCTTCTGAGTCAAACTCACGGTATCTCTTTTGTTTGAATCTATTCCTGCTCCAT
>JBDJHY010000049.1:6722670-6735524 GCA_039654485.1 Withania somnifera | reverse complement strand
TGGACTTCTTCCTACTACAAGAGGTTTTGCAGGAAATATAGTACTCGGTGATATTATTGAAGCAGTGGATGACAAACCTGTGAGTAGTTTCTGACTTTCTATGTTAGGCCGCAAGCTTTTTGTTAATGCAAATTTGACAATATGAACACAAACTATTCACAAAATCATGTCATTTATAAAGAATTAATGGTAAATATATATATGACAAACACTAATTTTGTAACGTGGAAAAAACTGCAAGTTACCTTATATCACATGCTCAAAATATAGTTTTGGAAAAAATATTATGCTGTCAGTGTGTAAAACCTAAATCCATAGGATTAATTAGTTTGCAACTCGATTGCTTTCTACTGCACTGCAATCCCTTGAATGGTTTCCTTCCGACCTTTATTGGCGACATGAGAAAATATATTATGATTGATCTTTATTGCTTGTTGCATTTCATGTTGTTGCAGGTTAGGAGTAAAGCAGATTTATATAAAGCCCTGGATAATTATAACATAGGTGATGAGGTTCGGTTAAAAATCCGTAGGGGTAACGAAAACTTGGAGTTGAGCATAGCATTGGAGGGAAAGGATTCGTGACAATTGGAGCTTTGTTTGTGGTTTTCAGCTTAATTAGCGCCATCAGTTTTCACGCTGTTGCTCCAATATCTGTATACTAAGAATTTTTTGGCAGGAATCTGGAAGAGTGGAATGTGAGGAGCATGTTCCATGGAAATGCTGCCTGCAGAATGTATCACTTGTAAAGTATTTTAGGTTGATATTGAAGGAGGACAAAATTGAGTAATCCTTGGAATTTATTTTAGCAATTCTTTCGCCTCCAACTTCTGTTAATGTTGTGGAAAAGTTCAGGTCATGACATCAATTATAATAAGGTTTTCTTTTCTGCTCTTACATATCTGCATGACGTACATAGTATTTGTACAAATTCGTTGTAAGGTCAATAACTACTTCGTGAGATGATAGAAGTATTGAAGCTGATAATAAGATATTATGTTTGGTAAAAAAATGTTATATAAAAATATCTTTCCTATTAAAATGTTTGGAATGTCCTAAACTATTAGCAAAAGAGACGCAAGTTTAAGAATATTTGTGCATAATAAAGAATAAATGAAGAAAATATCATGCTGAAAAATAGTTCTTTTAAGAAGAGTATTTTGAAAATTACAAAAGATATTATTAAAAAAGTCATAGAAAGTATGGTTACAGAAAAAATGCTTATAAGCTATAAAATCATATGTTGGGGCGACCAATTTATGATCAATTTGGCTTATAAGCTCTTTTAGAGTTTATAAATAAAGCCTCCTCTATGATTCTTCTTTGTAAAGTCTAGATTTCTTTGACGTTCTACTTTTGACTTTTCTTTTTGATTTACCTTGATATTGTCTTGAACCTTGTAGTAGTAGCCAACTTTGATGTTCGCTCAAGTAGCCAACTTTGATGTTGGCTCACTCATTTCTTTTGCAGGAGTTGAACTTTATAGTAACTTTTGATTATTTTTAAGGACTTTTCTCTTAAGTTGAGGAGATAAGCTGGAACTACGATCCGCCCCTTTGATATTAGAGCCATGTTAATCAGGAGGAGGAGTAGGAGGATTATCGGTATGAACATGAGTGGCTAAACCTCCATACTATCCTAGAGCTAGTCGAAATTACGTTACTCTTGAGATAAGAATTTTGAGTGTAGTACATATTTCTATTCTTCAACATCTTCCTTTAGTTTTATTCTTTGAGATTAGGTAACTATTTAATCGCGGTCTAGACATTGGCAAGCTTGTATTTTTCGTTGGATTAGTTCGGAAGTTGGAAGAACTAAAGCTGGACCTCGAGGGTGTTCCCGTTGCCAAACCAATTTTAATTTAATCAGCTTATAAGTTTAACGAGATAGGGTGTGAATGATATTGTGAAAAAAGAGAAGTTGATGCCAAGTCAGTAGATTGAGAGAGCAGCTATATAGCAGAACGTTGAACATAGCATCACAAAGTCAAGATGGCCGAGTTGGTCTAAGGCACAGTTTAAGGTACTGGTCTGAAATGACATGGGTTCAAAATCTATTTTTGACGTATCTTTTTCAATAATGAACTCTTTTTTTTTTCCAACACAATGAATTCCAAAATCCATACCGATAATCCTCTTATTCCTCCTGATTAACATGGCTTTGATACCAAAGGGACGGATCGTAGTTCCGGTGATAACACAGGCTTATCCCTCAACTTAAGAGAAAAGCCCTTGAAAACAATCAAAAGTTACTACAAAGTTCAACTCTTGCAAAAGAAATAAGTGAGTCAACATCAAAGTTAGTTGCTTGAGCCAACATCAAAGTTAGCTACTATAAAGTCCAACACAACATTAAAATTAGCAAAAATAAAAAAGAAAAGTCAAATACAGGAACGTCAAAGAGAATTAAAGAGGAGGCTTTATTTATAAACTTTAAAAGAGCTTAAAAGCCAAATTGATCATAAATTGGTCACCCCCAACATATGGTTTTATAGCTTATAAGCATTTTTTTTAACCATACTTTCTATGATTTTTTTAATAGTATCTTTTGTAATTTTCAAAATACTCTTCTTAAAAGAACTATTTTTCAGCGTGGTATTTTCTTCATTTATTTTTTATTATGCACAAATATTCTTAAACTTACGTCTCTTTTGCTAATAGTTTAGGACATTTCAAACATTTTAATAGGAAAGGTATTTTTATCTAACATCTTTTTACCAAACATAATATCTTATTATCAACTTTAATACTTCTATCATCTCACGAAGTACTTATCGACCTTACAACGAATTTGTACAAATACTATGTACGTCATGCAGATATGTAAGAACAGATAAGAAAACCTTATTATAATTGATGTCATGACCTGAACTTTTCCACAACATTAACAGAAGTTGGAGGAGAAAGCGTTGCTAAAATACGTCGATGCCATTTTTCTTTCTTAAGAAAACTCTTTTTTCTTCCAATCTTTCTTGTAGGAAAAATTGGCATTCTAACAATTTAAGTAAAGAACAGTTTCTACAAAATATGTCGAAGCCATAAGCTCTTAACATACCCTAAAAAGGATTTCAAAAAACAGGACTAATAACAACAAGGAAAGAGCAAAAAAGAAGGATCTACATGTATTTTCCTATGTAGGAAACTAGTCCTGCTTAATTTATTGTGACACCAGACTAGTTGATCTGTTGTTAGCCTGGACATGTTGAGAACCCTAATAACTAATTTCATGTCTACTTGAGAGAAAAAGTAGAGTACATGATCTGAATCATCTTCTTTGTGCTTCTTGAACCTCTTCAATATGCAGTATTCACCTCTCGAAGCATCATTCAGCATCTTCTCTTTCTGCGTTCCATGAAAATAATTAGGCCACCTGTTTAACCTCTATAATTGACAAAATATAATTTTTACACCATCACATTATTTAAAGACAATTACGGATAACGATCCATGACAAGTGAGACTAGCATTGTGGTTCTTGTTTTGATTTCCGTTCCCAAAATTGGAGTTCAACTAATCAGGACTCGCATTACATAGGGCTTATTCGGGGGGAAGCCTTCCCATCAAGGATTTTTTCATAACTTGGGCTCAAATCCGAGACCTCATGTTTATCCTTTACATGATTAGTTTAAGTCAAATTCTTAGAGGATACTCCCTCCATTTCACTTTAACTGTTGTTTTAGCTCAAAAAGTTAATCACAAAACAATTGTCGCTGTAGGAATTTAAGACTAATTAAGCTGACAATTATTTTCAACTATACGGTTAATATTAAATAGGTACAATATTTAAGAGGAAAATTTGTCTTTATCTTTATTTAATAAGAATAACTTAATAAACCTATACTTTACATCTATTATTTTCTTGAGATATGGAAAAGCTAAAGTGATAATTAAAATGGGACGGACGGAGGGAGTATATCAGTTGAAAACTAAAGAATTTACCTTTGCGAGACTTCTTTTGACTTCCATTAGAAGCTCAATTAAATCTCCCGAGACTTTAAGCTCTTCATGTTTTGTTACCTTTTGATCCTTCAGCATCATGCTGGAGCAATTTCTATCAGCTTTAAATAATTGCCAAAATATTCGTATTGATTCCTTCACTATCTCCACCAACATGTCACTTTTAATACAATATTCATCTCTGTCTCTATCTCTACTTGGAACCTCCAACCTTGTTTTTATCTTTCATTCTGTCCTCTGTCCATCACCCTCATTATCAGTACATTAAATATAAAACAAGTATACAAGTAATATTTACAAAATCATGTTACTTATAAGAACGAGAATCCTTTCACTTTTTACACTGGCAGAGTATATAACTTTTATTACTCTAAAAATTTTGAGTCACTTACCTCCTATGACGGGAACTTGAAGAAGATTACGGAGATAATATTGACTCTTAATGTAATATTGAACTCTAGAGCCTTGAAAAGGTTCATTTTCTATAAAACTTTGCAAGAGAACTTAAAACTGTTGAAATTCTCCAGCAAATACATTATACGTACGAGTACCCTGAGGGTCAGAATCCCACAAACTTAAAGCCTTGCCATATTGCCAATGTAGAAATTCCCAAGAAAGACACATCTGTTCAACATATATGACTTCCAAATCACCCTTCAGTTCTTCGATAACCTTTACCATTGGGTCAATATCCTCATACTGCCTTTTGTGTTTGAATAGCCTAATATTTTGTGAAATTAGGGATTCTAGTTTTGGACCTGAACATATCTGCCTTGACACATGCTGAAATGGATCTTTTAGTGAATCTTTCTGAAGATATCCTGTACCAAAATTTGAGTCAGAACAACTAAAAATATTAAAAGAATTTAAATTCTCTGCACTCAAAATAATATATAATATTTTAACACCATCAGATAATTTACTTGTTATGACAAATGAAGGGTGTTATTGTTGGGAAAAACTCAATCATTCCCATTTCGTGAAGTTAAGATACACACTTAGGAATAATCGATAATGATGAGAGCACATGAGTTTACAATTCTCTAATATGGAGATTCTTCTACTATACGAAAGAGTAGTAGGCTTACAAGAATATGTTTGGAAAATTAGCCCAGACTCTGGTGGCTCACTCAAACTTGAGGATATAGAATTCTCAAGCTATCTCTCTTTTTTCTTAAAGAGCCTCTCTATTTCTCACTCTAAAAGTGGCTTCTCTTGGTTTTTGGATGGTTAGGAATGAAAGCTTCTACCCCTATTTATACTACTCCATCTCTACAATGAATGGTAGGGATTAATTGAATCTAAGGGTGGAGATTAGTTCTCTAGAATACTCCACACATTTTAGGACTCTCTATACTCTTTCATTCTCTTCTATCCCCTTCCTTATCCTTCCATACTCTTTCGTAATGTTACAGAAGACTCTAAATATCTCCAGAATACTCTAGAGATTCCACACTCTTCCATAAGCTTCTAGAAGATTTTACAATTCTCTAGAGTTCTTCAGAACGTTCTAGAGAATTCTACACTTCTTTAGAAAGCTTTAGAATTTTCTAGAATCTCTCCAATTAAGGAGGGATCCCATCAGTTATAACAAACAAGAGTTGGTAACTCGAAAAATAGATTCGGTATACCACGTTAAATTAGGTAGATTGGGGTGTGTGTGTATATACTGTGTCTATATAACATGTCAATTAAGGATAAAATAAGAAAATCAAAATTAGATTTTTCTAAATATAAAAAAATATTTCTTTTTAAAATCGATTAATACAAAAATAGTCTCACCAAAGAATAAAATGGGAGAACTTGCTTTCTAGTCCATTATAATTTATTTTTAAATTTTTTTTCCTTTTTTCAAGAGATTACATTTTTTACACAAAAGGATTTTATTTTTAGACATTATAGTTCTTAAAAAGACATTTTCTTAAATTCATTTTGTAAAAGGCAATAAATCTCATTTACTCGAGTAAAACTATGGTGTATTATTATTATACTATAATGTCTTTCTTTTCACATAGAACTAGTGGATAACAAAAATAAGGAAAAGGTTGCAAGTTTTCTTTCTCGTGCACGCCATTTGTTTTTTACATCATCATCTATCCAATGCTTTAGATTTCATTTTGCTCTGAGTTTAAAGAGTCCATCTAACCAGATTTTATGGGTCTTGTTATAAAACTTTTGAATGATTAAAGATAAGTTGTTCTATTCATTTAACGTAATCACATTCAAAGAAATATGAAGATGGCCATGAATAGAAAGTGACGAAAACAAATGATACTATTTCTAGCATTCAACAGTTTGTTCTGGTGATGAATAAGCCAAAATCAAGAGAAAACAACATTCAAATTAAAGTGATATTTTTATCAACTTTATCTTTAGTTATCATTAATATTCGGTACCTATGCTGGTCAATGATTTATCCAAAACCTATGCCGGTCAATGAACTAGTTTAAAATCATGAACGACTAAGGTTCAAATATCAAAAGAGAAGAGAAATTATAGTTGATCTATTTTATTTGCAAAGTTTTGCTAACCAAATACATCCAATACTCTATGATAGTGTCAAAAAACGAGTACCTAATGAAACCAAATAAATAAGTTCAAGCTAAGCCAGAACACCTTCCTTACTTGGAAAAAATAAAAAAAGGGAATGATGCTATGGTAATTATGTAGAAGCTTGTAAATTATTCAACTTATGAAATGTCACGTTTAACTTCTCATCAATCTTCCATGGCTCCAAATCTTCTATTTTTAGCGTATCTAATTCTTTTAAAATTATGGAAGTCCAGTGTCTCTACCTTTTTTGAGTTCTATTTTTAATTGTTCTATTAATTCTTGATGTTCCTGCAAGGTCTCCAAATTGTTTGCATCTTCATTTCTTAACTTGGCATTTTCTGAGTCCTCTGAATGACCAAGTAGCTTGTAAAAATCTTCATCAAAATCATCTTTAGAAAAAAATTATCATTCCTGGTCTTGTTTTTATTTCTTTAGATCTTCCATTACATCACTATCACTATCATCAGATTCTTGTTTCTCCTCTTGACATTTCAAAATCATTTACATCACCAAGCTCAAATTCTCTTCCAAGGTCTTCATCTGTCAAGAAACTATCACTGTATCAATCGACTAATTTGTTCATCAAATAACATATATGATCAAAATGAATTGAAGCTGTATCAGAATCAGTAGATATAGAATCAGGTTCCTCCAGAAATTACTTTTTTTCGGTATCTAATTTTCCTTGCATGGAATTCATTTCCTCAGTTTTCTCTATTTCCTCTTCATCATAATCTAAATTACTCAAATCCCATTTTCCTTCCTCATTTAAGGTTTCACTTTTACTATGAACTTTCAAATCCTGTCTCAACAACTTTCGTTTCTGTCTTATATGTAACAACCTCTGTATTGCTACATTTTGAGGGCATCCACTTAGAGAAAACAAATTCACCTTTTTCTTCCTTGCCCTCACAAAAATCTTCATAGGTTGGGAATTTAAATGTAAAATGAAACTCTGTTTCCTTTGTCTCTTCACTATTTTCTGAATTCGGGAATTCAAAAACATCCTTAAAATATCATACTCATAATCTAACTGTTGTTTTGTCTCTAGTAAATCAGGCTCTTTATGATAATCATCTTTAAAGACTGAACTCTTATTTAAAGGAGCCTAACATCTTCCTAATATGTAATTCAAGAATATGGAAATTAACTAGAAAAAATAGTGGATAAAATAGAGGAAACAATGATAGTCCGGTGCACTAAAGTTGCCGCCAAGTGTAGGTTGGACCTGACCACAAAGTAGCCTATTGCCAGAGGCTATTTCAGATGAAAGTAACTTTACCGGTTAAGCCTAAAAAAATCTCAATTTAATGAAAACAAATAAAATAATTAAAATACCTGAGGATGAAAGTGGTGATGAAGTTGAATAGAGGAGATGTAATGACTCTCCTAATTGTTTTCGTGTTTTCCTGATCATTTTGTGCTTTAGAGTGTAGTGGAGGTTGCCCCAAACCATTTATGGATTGCTGGAATCGATTGATCGAGTCCCTGGCAACTTTGTACCTTGAATTCTTACCATTTGAGGTTTTTTCGGGATCTACTCAACTTATGCGACCTCGTATTGCATTTTTGTCGCTTTCGTTGTGTCCAGAATATTGATTACGTAAAGTTTTCGTATATGAAGTGTTGTATTTGGATTCCGTTTCAATTGCAGGATTTCCGGTTGCGATAGGTAGCATTGAATTAAATTTTTTTGATTTAATTAATATTTGTTTTGCTTTAGAATACCAAATTATGTTAAAGTTTTATTATTTTAAGAGGTATATTTTACTATAAATAATTTCTATTAATTTTGGTGTATTTAAAATATTATAAATATTTTACATTAATTTATTCGATACCCAATTATTTAAAAATTGAGGAATAAAAATCTCCCCTAAAAAGAAATGAACCGCCCACCTCTTTACTATATATATATATATATATATATATATATATATAAGTACGCTTACATCTATGTTAAATTGGCAAATGTTTAGTACTTTAGCACTGAATCGTTGTTTTGAAAGAAAATATAAGCAGAGAACATTGTTCACATCTTCCTCAATAAGCAACCTTCCAATTGAGGTTAGTTTTGGAGTTTTTTTTTCCGTAAAAGTTCGGTATCTTGGTTCCTCGTGCATTTTTAGCTGGTAATCCCTCGTTTTTACTATAGTTTCAATATTTTTCTATAGTAAACAAATATTTTAGAGCTTATATCTTTAGTTATATCTGTGGAATTAAGCCCTAATTTGTAGCACACGATCCCCGCGTCGCACCCTTCTTGTTGATATAATTATTTTCTATTTTTGAGTGTTAGGGTTTTGGATCCAATTTTTAGTCGAGACTTTGACCATGTTATTTATATAGAAATATGGGTCTTGTTTTACTCGTCTTGACTCACTGACCATGTTTATGACTGTCTCCCTTATATACGAAATTCGTGCAGAGGTTTTGACTCGTTGAACGATCTTTCAGAATTGTTCTTCGGCAGCCAGGTAGGCTAGGTTTCTTATTTTATTGACTGAGTAGTGGTATAACATTTGCATTGGTATATTGTCATCTCGGGGCTGGGATACTAGTATGGAGCCCCGTTATTGTTACATTTGGCCTATGGCCATTCTTGTTGGCCTTGTCGCTCGGTAATCGACCTTGGGACTACGTAAGCCCCACCTGCGTATTTCAAGCCAACTCTGGACTGTCGTATGGTAGGAGAGGAGTAACCCTTTGGTGCGTATTATCTATATGCAGACTCTGGACCATAGTGAGGTTGGGGAGGGAATTATACTAGTTGTTAGGGCTTACTAGCCATCCCCCGGATTTGTTGTTTGGTGGCCTAGAGGTTGATCCTAGGTAGACTGCTTATTTGCACTTGATGTGTATGTGTTGCCACTGTAGTGATACTATATTTATTACCTTCTTCTGATGTTACGTGATACCTGATAGAGCGAGGTTATAGGTTGACTAAGGAAAACTAGACTTGACCTGTTTCTCTAGCTATGCATATTTACTGGCTCGACCTGAGATTTGATATTCCTGCCGGATGTTTATACCATTACTTGGAATTTGTGGAAGATTATACGTTGGATTGATTTCCTCCACAGACTCTCCGACCTAGGTCGCTACGCCGATGCCCGCGTTGCTGCATAGCCTGGGTGGATGGGTATACCGAGGGAGGAAGAGTAAGTGTATGAATAGAGATCTTCTGTGGATATTATTCACGTCCTGGTGGGACCTAATTTATGTATATATATATATAGTTCTGCAGTACCATGTGTCATTGAGGGAGACAATTTATGGGTATAGGGCTATCGTGTAGCACCCCTTAGGTAATATTTTCTGGTTATTTCGGCTGTTAGTGCACTTTTGAGATTTATCTTGTATTGTTGTGTGTAGCCTTACCAAGTTATGGTTTGGTTGAGGATCCAGGTAAGTGGCATGCTGTTTGACTATCTATGAGTTGATTATGCCAGTTTATTATTGCTCTTTCCTTTTGTGTTGATCCCTTTTTATCTTGTTTATACTTATTTCTACTCTGTCGTCAAATGCCTACTGAATACCTGTTGTTGTTGGTACTCATGTTACACTTCTTCATCCTTTTGGTGAAGATCTGGGCATGAATCAGTAGTGGGGTCACGATCGAGCTAGATAGAGTTGTGCTGTTCTGGAGATACGGTGAGCATCCGTCGTCCTTGCTGCTCCTGGTCTTCTTTTATGTTGGAGGTGTTCCATTACGGACTTGGGGATAATTTTTGTACATATCTTTTGATCTTGTAGACTGGTGTTCGGTTTTGGTCATATATATTTATAGTAGCTCATCATCCATGACACCAGGTTTTGGGAAGTGTGTTTCTGTTTGGTTTATTCAATTGTCTCTTCTTTCTCTTCTTTTATTCTTTTATTCTTTTTTGGATTACAGGTACTGCTACTTGCTCTGGACGAGGATTAGGCTTATCTACAGATAAGGTGTAGACGCCATCACTTCCCGATTTTCGGTCGTGACTGGAGGCCAATGGAGGGAAAGAGAGGCAAATACAGTAGTAAGTGGCAAAAATAAATTTTGATGGAGGAAACGAGAAAGTGAAGCCATATTCAGAGAAGAGAAGAAAGAAGTAAGGGAGAAAAATTTTAAAGATTATCCATGAATTTCGATCAATACAATAGTTCAGGTGAAGAGCAAAGAACTAATGATCTGTTTGAATTTGTCAAAGAGAGAAACAGACTAATGACCTGTAACAAAACAATAAACCCATGTTAAAAATTAGAAAGATTTGCAAGAAAATCAAGACTAATTGGACGTAGAAATTCGACCTAACTTATGAAATTTTTTGGAGTATTACATGGAGTGAACAGATTTACGAGCAAAAAGTGATAGTTACTTGTGAGCAACTTGGCATAATTGGCATGAATATTAATCTTGAGAAAAAGAGAGAAATTTGTCATGTCCACATAATGGGAAATTGTCAGTTGAGAAGTCCCAGTTTTTGCTGCATATACTTTGACAGAAGGGAAAATTGGGGTAAGATTGAATGTTGAAGTCTTCTTTCTCTGTTTTTTTTTTCAGGAGTTAGGGCCCTACATGCATGTTCTTTCTTATGCAAGTGTCTTTGGCACTATGGATATTTGGAATTCTATGAATTTTGGCAACTAATTAATCAGTATAAAATTACTTGCCATATAAAATAATGAAGAAAGAAAGAGAAATTTTCCTTTCTTTGTTTTTTATCCCAACCATATGATTAAATTTAAATTTGTGTTAAAATGTGTTATATTAAAACTAAAACCTCCAATTCTATACCGAGAACTTAAACCCAAAAACTCAAAACATGAATAAATGAATATTTATTACTTCACAAGGCTCCTTATTTTTTATAAAAGAAAGACTTAATAAACTTAGCATACACTAATCAAATTAATTATCTTTGGTTTTCAAAAGTCAACCTTCCTTTGGACTTTTGAGCCATCCATTTTGAACTTCTTATTTTGTTCCTCGTAAGAATATGTTTTGCGTATAACAAAAGATAGTGCAATGTGCATCATCTCAATTTATTTAAACTAATTAATCGGCGATGAGTGCAAATTAATGTGAAAATCGTGAAGCCAAAAGATACTAAATTATGTGACAGATTAAATCCAAACCGGCTGGCTGGAGTTCTTTAATAGTTGATTTTTTCAAACAAAAACATTATATATATGTGAAGTTTCACAAAGTTTATTTATAGATATTTATGGTTCTTTAAACTGAAAGTTGGGAAAGAAAAGAAAGAATGTATGACAAGTTTTTCTATATGCCCAAACATTTGGTAGTTCGAAATCCAAAGGAATTATTGACCAGACATTATTGTAGGTACGACTAACACTTTGACATTGTCGTTTGTGAACCAATCTATGCCAAGGTCTAGAGGATACAGTTATTGCATTGTTGTTTGTGAACCAACCTATCCCATGTCTAGAGGATACAGTTATTTCTAAAGACGATGAACGCTGGGGTGTGTTTGATGATAGTTATCCAATTAGAACCTCCATAATTGCGAGGGAAGTTTTAAAACACTCCTGCAGAAATTGAAGAATGAATATGCGGAGGACTCGATTTCTAATTTTTGATAAACAAATTAATGTACAATGTGTCCTATTTATACAAGTAGAATAGACTTATTTGAACCATATCATCATGTAGAAAAGATTTACCTAAATTATAAGATATGAAATAATAGATGTTACCTAAGCTAGAAGATTTGCAATGGTTTACATGAATATACATGTGACATTTTCTCTACAAATATTTTGTTGGCTTAGGGTAAGGGTGGGAATTACCGGGTCCGGACCGGAACAAACCGAACCGAGACTAACCGGTATAGGGAGGGTATCGGGCCGGGAAAAAACCCTCATCCCGTCCCGTCCGGTTATATAACGGGACGGATCGGGACGGTACTGGGAAGGATGGGACGGGATAGTCAGAGTTACATCACGATAGGCATCATGGCGTGATGCTTATCGTGATGAAACATTGGAATTCTGGGATGGCCATCACGTTAGGCATCATGTTGTGATGCCTATCGTGATGAAACACTGTTTAACAGAACACTTCATCACAATACCCATCACGCCGTGATGGAGTGTCGGGGGTTGGAACGTTCATTAATTATTTCGGTTTGATCCGTCCCGGTTGGATATTTGATCGTAGGCAGTTTTACCTTCTGAAAAGCCACTTAACTTTTATTAATTAGCTTTGTTTTGAGGATAATTATATAGTATGTGATGGTTTTGTAGTTATTATTTTAAAATGCCACTAACCGATGTGATTAGTAGCTTTTGCAGGATTATATGGAAATATGGAAGAAAAGCAGTAAAACTGGAAGGCTAGCCA
>JBDJHY010000049.1:6657318-6670840 GCA_039654485.1 Withania somnifera | reverse complement strand
ATTATAAGACAAATAATTAGTCAAAGGATAAATATTGCCTTTACCTCTCTTGGGAGCTGTGTAATCTTGCTTCCAAATAGGTTGCTTGGTAACTCTGGTTCTCTTTCTAGGAGTAATTGTAATTGGTGGTGATACCTCAATATTTGATGTTTCTGTCTCCTCATGTGGTATCTCGTCAGTAGGAACAAGTGATGAAGATGTCTGAGGCATAACCATAGGTACTGAGACCTCTTGTGTGATTTCCATTTCTTCAACCAAGTCTTCATAAGCTTCAATTATGAGTTGTGAATGTTGCTAGGATACTACAAATGGAAACAGCTGTTCATGAAAAATCACATCTACACTCACAAAGAAATGATTAGTGTTAGCATCCAACAATATATAACCCTTCTATGTTTCAGAATATCCTATGAGAATTGCAGGTTGAGCTGTTTCAGCAATCTTGTCTCCTTTTGGTACTAATGAAGCACAACAGAAACTACATATTGCCCTTCAATGAGACAAAAATGGGTTTTCAGAATACAACACCTCATATGAACTCTTTTCTTTAAGAATTGAAGAAGGTAACCTTTTTAACAAATGCAATCATTACACATTTTCTCCAATATCTGGTAGGCATATGTGATTGAAATCTAAGGGCCCTAGCTACATTAAGTATGTTTCTGTGTTTTCTTTTTACTATGCATTTTGTTGAGGTGTATGAATGCAACTACTCTGATGTACTATTCCTAGATCCTGAAGCAAACTTTTGCATTGAGCATTAAAAACTTCAGTATCATTATCTGATCTCACCACTTTAACATAAACACCAAACTGAGTCTTGATCATTAAAAGGAAATTTCTGATTGATACAATAGTCTCAGACTTAAGTTGTAACAGATGAACCCAAATATATCTACTAAAATCATTTACCATAGTCAAGAAATAACATTTTCTGTCAAAGGTAGGAGTTTTGTATGGTCCCCAAAGATCCATATGTACATTGTCAAAAAATAGAAGCTCTAGAAACACTGGTAGGAAAACTCAGTTTAGTTTTCTTGGCTAATGGACACACAGGAAAACTATTCAATGACTCACTGTCTTTATTCCCTTGCTACAGATTGAGACACTTCAACACTTAGAAGGATGTCCAAGCCTTTTATGCCATAACTTGCAATCTGCACCTGACACATTTGCAGCTTTCTTCTGTGGTGTCTTTTGTTCCATCTTTCTTCACTGCCTTATTTTCTTTGAATATGTACAAACATCCATCTTCTTTACCAATTTTCTTCACCCTGCTACTGTAAAGGTTCTGAATGACATAAACATCAAGGTAAAAAAAACAAAACATAAGAGTTCCCTAGTGATTTTTGACACTGACAATAAGCTAGACTTGAAGTTTGGAACATATAGAACACCCTTGATCAGTTCATTCTTGAATATTTCTACAACACCAGTTTGTGATATTTCTGTCTTAACACCTATAGGCAAATTAACGTTATAACTTTATGATTTAGACACAACTAATACTTCCTTTAACGATGATCTAATTGTTGCTATATGATGAGAGGCCCCAGAGTCAAGTATCCGGTCATCAGAAGAAATTTTGCTCATCAAACAAGTACCATTACCTGTCATGTTGATTTGAGGTTCCTTAGGACTCTTGTTGAGCATTTTCAGTATTTATTTGTATTTTTTCACTGTGAATGCTTACCCTTTGGCTACAAAGGCATTGTGTACTTCATGATCTATTGAGGCATTTTGACCCTGTTCATTGTGACTCTCAGAGGTGTTATTCACAGAAGCAAATGATTATGAATTGCTGCTACTTGTCTGATTGCCAAATATTCAGAGTTTCCATATCCTTTTGAGCACCATATCCTCCAATCATTCCCCTAGCATTATCGCTTCCTGAACTTGACTTCTTCCTATTTTTCAATCACAATTTTCCTTTATATGTCTAGTAAAATGGCAATACTCACACTGAACTGGAAACTTCCTCCCTTTATAAATTTGATTTCCCTGACTATAGCCTTGAACTCTTTGATTCATGCTAGTTTGCATAGTCGTTGCTTCTGATTTCTTATTCACTGCCGCAACACATATTATTGCATATGCTTGGTTAAGAGATAGAGTAATACTTTTCAACAAAATTTGCCTATGTGGTGAATTATTAGATTAATTTAAGCCACTTAAAAATTGTATTAGTCTCATTTGACTCATGTTATCTACATATTCCTTCGATTTAGGGCAAGCACAACTAGGTATAGGTACAAAAACATCATACTCTTCCCATAGAGTTTTCAACTTAGTGAAATAGATTGAGACAGAATCATCACCTTGTGCAAGATTAGTAATTTTCCTCTGCAATTGATAAATCCTCATGCGATTTACTTTATCAAATCTCTCCTTCAAGTCTTTCCAAACTGCAAAAGCATTCGTAGCACATACAATTCCACTAAGAAGCTCTTCACTTTCAGTGTTTATCAACCACGAAAGTACAATGACATTGCACGTCTCCCACTGTTTAAGAAGTTCGTCGCGATATAGCCCTCTTGTGCAGACACATGTCACAAATTCATACTTCCTCTTTGCTAACTATGCAATTCTCATTGAGCGACTCCAGATCCCGTAATTCTTATATCCAGTCAATTTAATAGAAATCAACACTTCTCTTGAAGTATCTGAAGGTTCAATATACAGAGGATTATTCCGATCTATCTTCAAAACTGCCAATGATGAATTTTAGATTACCTTCACAAAATTTGGTCTTATAATAAACAATTGTTGCTAAGATTTACTACTTCTACCAATTTAATAGTAACTGCTCTGATACCATGTAAAAATAATGAGTTCAAAGGCTCAAAAACTTCATTAATGGAGAAGAAGATTACTCAAAAACTTCAGGGGAAACTGAAGCTAGAGAGAAATTTTATTAAGTGAATGAATCTTCTGTACAATACATTCCGGAAGCATCTATATATATATATATATGCACACAAAACAAATGTAGGAAAATATCTAACCTCCACTAATAACTAACTAACAGCCTGTATATAACTAACTGGCCCTAGCTAGCAGTAAACTAATTAAGCTGAAAAAGGTATATCTTTGAACATCTTCTAATTATGATTCTTTCCACTTAACCACTTTTCTCTTTAGACATCTCAAAACACCGAATTATTAATTGTTTAAATCCTATATAGCTTAATTGTTTGCTTTCATTTGAAAATAATTGTATTTTGAAAGAAGTTAGTGTTAATTAATTTGGATAGACATCTATTTATATTATCTTGTGAGAACTATGAGCTCAATTGAAAAGACGGAAAAGGGTTTAAAAAGAATACCTCTTTATTTTTTTTTAATGGATTAAATTTACCCTCACCATTAGAAAACATCACAAATATATCTCTCAAATTGAACCCGTATCCTTTCTTCAACACGATCCGAACCTACAAAAATAATTTAAACCATATTAAATTTTAATATAACCAAATTTGAGCAATCGTGTCAAGAAAACTCTCAAAATTCTTTTGGGTGATGATGAAAATAGAGACAGAGAATATGGTGAGGAGGAGGCGGTGAAGGGTGAGTAGTTGCTCTTCTTCGGATGCATTCATTGTTTATTGGCTAATTTATTTGAATTTCAATTTATTTTCATTCAGAAAATTTGACCTGACGTTGCTTTCAGTTGAAGAAGCTAAATAATAATTTGAAATGTTACATTGTTAACAACAAAGATGTAGATATTGAAGAATGAAGAGGAAGGGATTGTTGAACAAAGATGAATTTGTCTTGAGACGAGAGTGACAAAATTGCCCTTCCATTGATTTGGAGAAGAAGAAGGCAGTCCGCGAATCAAAGATCATGTAGATAAATCGAATTACTCCAAACAAACTTGGTTTTTTAGTGAATAACATCACTTTTGTCTGGGAGAGTTTATATATTTGATGATTGGGTTTTAAAAAGGGGGGAATGAGTTATTAGAGAAAAATTAATAATTTGCTATGTTTTCTAAAATTAATATAAATAAAAAATGAGAAATATTCTTGATACCCCTTTCTGATGTCATGTTTAAAATAATCCAATAACTTTAGTCCTTTAAATTTATCTAAAATGAGCATTTTGATTTTAATTTATTTAACTAAACTTAACGGGGAATGTGAAAGAAACGGTTTAACCAGGAAAATACCACCAAAAAATTAGTGGATATATCATATTTATCTTCATCCATTATCTATCTATCTATCTATCTCTAGCTATAGGTAAAACTCCATTAAAATAAATCCCCTATAATTTTTAATTTCTTATATTATGATTGAAAATTCTAAAAGTTGAATTTATTAATTTTAAATCACTGAACACCAATAATAATAGGCCAAAATAAATTTAAAAAAAAAATCATTGTACCTAAAAAATCCGATGAGATATTAGAAATTGAGCATAACACAAAGGACACCTCCAATGATAAATTTCTCACATTTTTGCGCACTTCTCATTTAATCCAAGAGACTAATAATTTATTTTTTTAAATCCAACCATAATTATTTAATGAAAGTTGATGATTAGAATGAAAGAAAGAGATAGAATGCACATTTCGAGATTACTTTTTATCCAATTACTCCACCTAGGTGATGGACTCGCCCTTATTCTCTCCTCACTTTTCTAATATTTTTTTGCATTTTTAAAAAATTATGTATTTATGTAAAATTAAAAATATTATTATTGTTCCTAGTGTTAGTATTAATATTGATTTGAGTTATAATTGATTTATTTAAAATAAAATTATGAATTATTTTTTTTAGAATATACTCACAATAAATATTTTAATGCATCAAATATTTTTATACTTATATATGTAATATCATATTGGTTCGATTTAATCTAATTTTAAGCAAATTAATTATAATAAATTTTTTTATACCAAATAAAATCGTTAATTAATTTCTTTTAATTTAACTACATTTACTAATTTGGTCAATTTGCAATTTGAGCTTGCTTACCACAGTATATATCTCAGCCAGAATTTAGTTATTTATTTTTCGTTTAGTTCTCCCTCTCTGCAATTTTATTTCATTTTGTTTCAATTGACACGAAGTAATGTCAAGAGAGATAATATTCTTAGCTTTTGTAATTTCAAATAAGGGATAAAAATTACAAATAATTATTTCTTGTAATTGGAAAGAGAAAAGTGTCGTACAGTGTCTTGAAGTTCCATTGGTGAAAATTTTAAACTACATGAGTGACTCTTTTGTCAAATACAATGTCCAAAATAATAATCGATGAGTATATTTTTATTAAAAAAAAAGAAATTATAGATATTTATATCTTGATAAAATATTACATTAATTATGTATTTTATTATTTTAATTATTAATACTAATAGATAAAGTTATGTGAATTGAAATGAGGGAATAATATGTTTTAAATTCACTTGTAATCATTGAGAGTGTAATTTTTAATTTCTTTATTATCAAGTAATTATACGGTCCATGTCAAATTATATAACTATCTTTCCATTCAATTTATTAGTCGCAGTTAAATCCCGTAACTTAGTACTAGAGTTTAATGGTCTCCTAAGCATACATTCCTTTGATTAACATTATCTTAGTCGATAGAATGTTGTCCGTATCAAGCCCACCAAAATGCACTTTGCACATAATCCAAAATGTTAAATTCAATATCATACACGGATCAGTTCTTTTTATTAGATTTCAACTGCTACCAACCATTAAATTAAAGTATTAGTAGTACGATTAGTTAACCTACAACAAATAAGTAATCAATTGGTAATTATACGATGAAAAATTTCAATTAGACAATTCAATAGTTATAGGAGGACCCCCCACCCACGCACCCACATCCCATACAGTGAAAACTATCCTCTACTACAGTGGACCCACATAATATATTTAGTTAGCAGATGAAATAACCGATTAAAATAATCGTAATCTATTCTGAATCTTAAAAAAGGATAAATAACATAACCAATGTTCAACATAAACTTTCAAAAGGAGGTCTAAACAACAGGAGTACTGTCTTGAGAAAATGCTACGACTTTAAAAGAGGATATAGATCAGTAAAACTGTATAAGGATATTAAAAATGTAACAGCATTCCGAAGTTACACCAACTCAATAAGTACACAATACATATCTTAACTTACAAGGTTACTGCCTCTACTAAATTATACTTGTATTGCTAAATTACAATTAATCAAACAACACATTAACCTAAATGACCATAAAATAATGCATGTTTAAGGCTTCATCATCTCAGACAAGAATCGAAATGGAACACTACCCAACCCCTCAGTCCATAGTCCCTACTACTCTGCCATTCCTCTCTCTTTTTTTTTTCTCTGACAACTAGCCACAGAAATTTATACAGTACCTATTTGCAGACATGCAAGAACTTAAAAAAACAAACAACAGAAAAAAGTGTAAAAGAGAAACACAAGGAAAAGGAATCAATGCTCATCACTTAAAGGGCAGATTGAAAGCTAAGTGTCTGAATCAAATGAGATATAATTAAGTAGCATAGTAATTTACAAGGCCAGTAGTAAGATAAACAAAGAAAAATTAACAAATTAAATTGCTCGTTGGCACAATCTTGATTTCCAGTGTAATAATCTTTCATAAAGCTGAGAACTAATCCTTACGAACAAAGCATAAAACAGTTCTAAAAAAGAAAAAAATAAACATGACTAATTAATAGTACCGGCTAGCCTCAAAGTTTTTCTCTTCCTTGCACTAATTCTAGTTAAAACCTTATTTGTGCATATATTTTTTAAATATTAGATCAAGATGAAGAAGACGACCCATTAGTAGCAACAACACTATCACTAGTGTGAAGATGGTGAATTATGCCTTTTTTGTTGTCGCTGTTGCTTTCATGGTGGTGGTGATGAAACTCTGAGTCGGTGTTGCTATGATTGTTATTTCTACTAGCAATACAAAAACCATTAACGTTGTTTGTACTGTTACCATTGTGGTGGTGATTGTCGTCGTCTCCGGCGTTGTGTTGATCTGATAATTTCTTCCCGAACATGTTCTTGTTATTGTGCATCCATACTTTAAGAACCCCTTTTTCAACTCCAATCTCGTTACAGAAATTGTTCACCAGATCTTCATCACGCTTCTGCATTTTCCATCCAACTCTTTCTGAGAATTCCAGCATTTTTACCTTCTGATCTGCAGTGAATTTGGTTCTGAAACGCTTCCTTCCGTTTGAATTTGCTACTGGAGCTGAAGTAGGGTTGGGATTTTTGTCACCAGAAAAGCCAGCACTGAGAGCCAAGAGCATGTGGGGTGCAGAAGCTGGGTAATAAGCAGAAGAAATTGGCGGTGGAGATGGAGAATTCGGGCTACTGTAGTCCCCATGTGGCGGTGGAAGTGGAGGAGGTGGTGGAGGAGGATGGTGGCGATGGTGAGGTTGGTACTCAAGAACTGCGGTGGAGATGGGTGGTGGTGGGATGACAACTGGTTCTTCCGGTTCACGGCGGTGAAAATTGCGGTGACAGCCACAAGCAGCACATTTTAGAGAAGTTGGGTCAGATGGGTTAGAAGTAGGAGAAGGCAAGAATTCGCCGCAGCCATCAACGGCATGACCACCTAAGCTGGCAGCATGGTTCTTGAGACATTCTTTGTAAATAACCACGACAGGGTGATGGTGATGGTGAGTGTGAGGGGGGTTTCTGCGTTTAAGGACACCATTACTGAAAGAGAAAGGCTTCAGTTTTTGGATCTGAGTAGAGGTTTCAGTTTCAGCTTCTGGGGTTTTGACTGTTGTAGTAGTAACAGTAGTTGTGTTGATGTTGTTGGTTAAGTCCATGGCTCAAACATCTACACTCTTTTTATGTTTTCTTAATAGAATTAGTAGATGATTAGATTTGGGGTCAAGATTTCATACAAAAAAGGAGCCAACTTTTCTTCACGGGGAAAGATTAATAAGGAAGGAGGAGAAAAGAACGGGTGCTTTAGTAATTGACAAGACAAGGGATGAAAAAAGAAATGAAGGAAGGGTGTTTTTGGTTTTGATGAAGATGATGATAATGAAGATATGACTAGTGATAGACCCGCAGATAATAAAAAAGGTATACTTGTGCTTTCTATCCCTCACCTTGTCACATACTTTAACTTTAGTCCTCATCATTAATATAATCCTTCTATCTTTTATATCATAATTTAATTTCGTTTATGATCACTAGGCCTTCGGATTTGAAAATATATTTAGATAACTACAAATTAATTGCATCCATCCTCGCATTTAGATCATAAAAATATCATTATTTCTATCATTATATATTTTTTAAATATAAAAATACTAATGCATATATAATATAAAGATTTATAAAACTAAATAGTTCGCCAATTATTAATTTACGATATTTAGGAAGATTCACGAAACAAAATGTCAAAGGTGAAATTAAAAGTTAGTTGAAAGTTCAGTACATTTAATTAGATATCATGAAGATTGAGTTAAAATTTATCAATAGTTTGAGGACTAATAGTGTAAATTTTTCTAATAAAAATCTTTTGATTTTGTGGTTGTCCTTCTTAACCACTGGTGTTTTTTTGACCTTGGTTTCCTAATCTAATCTGTGGTTAACCTGCAGCTTCTGCTGTTTGACCCCACCACGCCACTTGCTTGGGTGTCATGTGTGCAATAAATACCACTGATAAGTCAAATGCTTATGGCAATACTCTTGTCGTCTTTTCATTTTGGATAATGATTGTTGAGCAATCAATCGTTTAAGCTGTACTATTCATACTAATAACCAACTTATGATCCAGAGTAATTAAAATAATTGTACTATTTTAACTGATTATAAGTCCAGGTCATTGTACTCAAAGAAAGAAATAGTGCTAATTGAATTAAATTAATTTGGATTTCATATATAGTCGAGTAGGCACTTTTTAGGGTAGCAACTAGTGTCATTGTTTAATTTCAAGGTGCCTGCCCCATCTGCTGATTTTAATTTAATTGATACAGAAGACCTACTGGTACTAGTTATCAGTGTTATTTTGACTAATCTCCTTGGTTCAGGGAAGAGCCAGCAGTAAGCCATTAACAGGACATAATAAATGTGAACACTAATTGAAGAGATGAGCAATTGTTTTCTACGTTTAATGTTATTAATTTACCCGATGTTAGATCCCTCTAGTTCAGGGTATGACTGGTTCTCTTTTTATAGCTAGTTTTTAGAATTAATTTAGGTTTAATGTTCACAGTTACTTACTAGTAGCTGTTGAGGTTAATTAGTTGTTACGACATGATTATGAAGAAATTAGGTAGACATAATTATTGATTGAGTAACAAAAAAATTGAATTGAATCATAGAAATGGAATTTACTGCAACCTGTCTGATGCATTTACTGAACCAGCCTTATTTGTCAAAGTGACAGTTGAAAAGGTAGAGCATCCCAATTTTCCAACACCTTGACGTACTCCATGGTTAAAATTACTATACACGTTACTGGAGATTTACTACTCTGTGACACTACGTATATCGTATCTCTTGCTTCCATTTAAACATAAAATACTATTTTTAGTATAGGTGTTATTACTTGCTACTTGCTACTACAACTACAAGATAAGAGTGTATGTTGGAGGTGAAGTAAAAGTATATTTTTAATAAATTTTCAATTAGGAATACAAGTTAAATCATCAGGTTAAATTAAACCTATAAATCTAGTCAAATTAAAAAAAATATTTTTTTTTATTTGATTTGGTTGATTCGGTGTTGAATAAATAAATGAACTTTTTTTAATTTGATCAGGCATTGATAAAAAAAAACTCAAATCGAACTCAAAATCATATATATAACACAATTTCTTAATACATAAAAATATTAATTATAATTTACTTTGTAAATATTTGTTAAATTAGTTTGAAATTTTTAATGTTTAGAGATAATATTTTATATTTAAACTTGTAATATTTACTCTTCAGTAAGCACATATAACCCAAAATTCAAATCTAAAGGCCATAGAAACCTAACAAAAGAAAAGAAATTTCGTTGCTCTTTTGAAAACCCCAAATTTATAGTCTCCGCATACATCTCTCTGCCTTAGCATTGATTTAATTGAATTTGTATTGAAAATAGCTAGACAATAGAATCGCCCACCCTAACCTTTCCTATTAACTCTTGCCTCTGACGTAAATATTTGTTGGCATAATTATTAATGCACTACTACTATTTTATATATAGTACTTGAGTTTTTAGTATTTGCTCTCTAATTATTTGTAGTTTCTTGATAATCAAATATTTATTTATTTTTTTGAAACTTGCCGTATTCAATTACACTTTCATTTAGATGTGAATTTTTTAATGAAAGAATCTATTAAAAAAAATTATGTTGGTCTGATTTAATTTATAGATTTAATAAATCGAATAACTAATTTATCAAATTTTTAATGGAAAAATTAAATCAACCCGACTTATATACACCCCTACGCTTAGCTCTAGACAAGAATATCTAGAAAAAAGACGTGATGAATCCACAAAGAGACAGTAGATATACTAGAAAAACAGTAGTACAATTAAACCATTGCTATAAATTGAATTATACGGAACAATAAACAATAATAAAAATTAAAAAATAAGAAATTTGCAAAAATAATCATATTACTACTAGTAAGGATAGCAAAATAATTCACTCCTACCTACTAGTATAAACACATTCCTACTTATTAAATTTTTACCCTAATTCGCATTCTTCATATTTTATTATCTAAGGTCATGTACTCAATAAGTTATAACTGAAATATGTCCTAGCTAATTACTTCTCTCGAAATATTTCTTCGGCCTACTTTTAGCTCTCCTGAACCCATCAAGAGGCAACCTTTCACACATTCGAGTTGGGGTATTCATGCCTCTCCTTATTACATGCCCGAACCATCTCAACCTCACTTCACGCATCTTAACTTGTGTGTGGAGTAAGAAATTTGACGAAAATCTTCAAAATTAATTTCTTCTCAATTGTATTAAGAGCGTATAAAATTGAATATATAATCATAATAGCAATTATTTAACTAACTTTTTTACACTATAATTTTTTTATAAAAATCGTGAATTGTATCACTCTTTGTCTGCACCCGTATAGCAGAAGATATATAAAAACAACACTTCTATTTTCTAGGCAGAAATAACATTTGCATATACTCTTCTTCTCAACTTTCAGTTTGTAAAATTATGTTGTAAAAGTATACTGAATATATTATTGTAATAACATATGCAAATACATATTTGCAATATGCAAAGGAAAAACTGTAGCACTACAAATTATTACTTTATTTCTTGTAAAATACTGATTTTTTAGGGGAATTTGTTGGCTATAAATATGTGAATCTTCCTTAGATATGGAGTATAAATATTCTTTCATTTTTTATATTTCTTACTTCTAAATCTTGGGTGCTTTACCGTCGCTGAGTGAGTTTACTAAATTGCTGAATTTGAGATACCGCTATTCTGTATTTGTAGATTACTTTATCATGGGACGAGATATTCCATAACCTTTGGTACTTGAGGGGAATAATTTCTTTAAGGACACACAGTGAATTCTATGGACTTAAACCTTTGGATTACTGTTTTCAGAAATTATTTGAAGTTTGTTTGTTGAATACAGATTTTATACCCGAAATAATAATCTTAAGGAAATTATTTATACTTGCTGAAATCTCTATTTGGTTCTTGGAGATTAAAACCTTTGTGGTTTTTTACACTGCTTGAACTTATATTTTGATTTGAAGAATATAAAAATTTCGTCAGATTATTAAAGTTCATTCTGTTAACGATGGGAAGAATGTAAAAACTTCATCCTAACTTAAGAATATTTCTATTCTTTCAGTTGAAGAATATATGAACTTCATCGATTGAATAAAAAATTTATTTGATTTAAAAAATATAAAAACTTTGCCGAGTAGTTTTCGATTTTAAAAATATAAAACTTCATCAAAAAAATTTGTGTATTCGATTTGAACATTATAAAAACTTCACCAATTTATTTTTTAAGTTTTTATTTTTAGTAGTTAGTATTATGTAATACTAATTTTTGTATTAGATTTTTTGACAAAAAAATGACTGATAAAAATGAAGTTAGAAATGAAAATGTTACAACAACGAACATAACTTTGTCAAGCCGTCTAAATGTTACTCTTGTTATGGTACTGACGAAAAAACTTAAAAAAGATTGATATAAATTTCAAGCGTTGGCAACAAAAAATATTCTTCTTCTTGACTATTTTAAGTCTGTAAAAGTTCATCAAAGAAAATGTTTTAATTTTACTGAAATCAACTTCAGATGATGTATGTTTCTTAATGACAGAGGCATGAAAGCACTCAGATTTTTATGTAAAAATTACATACTGAGCGGGTTGGAGGACAGTTTGTATAGTGTATATAGTAATGTAATGACCCTCATGGTCATTTATGATAAATATGCGACGTTTTGCATTCTAGAGCATTTCAGTAGTTGTTCCAAATCGTTTATGACTTGATGGGACTGATTGTTCGAATCTCTGGCTGCTCGATTGAGAAATATCTCAAATTATTTATTTTAGAGCCTAAAACTACTCGTTGACCACTCAATTTTCCTTCCAGACGGGCTCGAAATTAAATTCCAACAGTTCCTCAGCTCGGAATGGTAATTTTAGGTTAGTGAAGGTATTGATTCGTGTACCAGACTTGTCGTTGCATTTTCAAGGTATTGGTGGGAAATTCTTGAATTTTAATTTAAGTGTTGACTTTGTCAATATTTATCCAAACGACCTCGGATTCTAATTTCATCTATTCAATCGAGTCCAGAATGTCGTTTCAGGTGTGTGTGCATAGCTTGTTTGCGTAGATTGGACTCCGAATGTATTTCGAGCGATGATTCAGAGCATTTTCTTCCTTTTAATTCCGTTGTCAAAACCTGCAACTGGTGCAGGTGAATTCCTTCTACGCGATCATGATAGGCTCTCATGGGATCGCGCTTCATTGCATAATTGTGCTTTGCAATTGCGAGGCTGGCTCAGGCGATTGCGATGAGCACTGTTCAATTTACTCTAAGCAATTGAGTAGAGGATGCACGCGATCGCGATGCCTAATTTCCCAATACTCTACGCGATCGCGCAGTATAGTAAGGTCACGCGATCGCGATGAGTTCAATTCTCGGTAGTTTATAAAAATCCCTGCACGACCCCAACGTTTTATTTCAGCAAAAACCTTGAGATTTCTTCAGTTTCAGAGCGAAAAGCCTCTCCCAAACACCATCTAAGGCTGAGAAAAATTCTCTCGTTGTTGTTTGTCTATTCCTACGCATTTTGGGTGTTCTTCTCCGTTTAATTTCTTAATTTCCTTAGTTTCCTTCATAAATGACCCCAATTGATGAAGTTGATTAAATCATGTCATAACTCGTATATTATTGCATAATTCTTTATTCCCTGAGTATATTTTGTTTCTAGTATCGTTAATACATCGAAATTCCAACATTTAATTTCTTAAAATTGCATCTTTAACCCCATTAAGGTCTAATCTGTCCGGGCTAGTTTGAAACCCT
>JBDJHY010000049.1:6621081-6632182 GCA_039654485.1 Withania somnifera | reverse complement strand
ACAAAATAGTCTTTCAAGTCTTGAAGCTGTCACATTGACCCATCAAGTTTGGGTCTCATCAACTCAAGCCTTAGAAGTCTTCTATCATGCTTAAGCTATCTTCCAAACTTGAGACTGCCTTCCTTTGTACTCAACTATTCATCTTTGAGTCCCATTTGGTGCCTTCTTGTCGTCCATAGCTTGGATCCCCTTGGTAACATGATTGGTGTTTTCCGTGCTCGAATCAAGTATAACATTAACTCCTATATGGGTTTCATCAGTCAAAATTATGTCATTTGCAACCAACATACACCAAAGGACCTCACCTTGGATTTTCGGTATCAAAGCATCCATCACCAAGGCAAATAAAAAGGGTCTAGGGATCAATCCCTGATGCAACCCCATGAGTCTCTCCCACTGTTTAAAAATGAGTCTTGGATCCATTGTACATATCCTTAATTTCCCTAAGATACACCACAGAAGCACCTTTAGACTTCAAGTACCTCCAAAGAACCTCTCTAGGAACTTTATCGTAAGCCTTTTCTAGATCAATGAATACTATGTGTAAGTCCATATTCCGTTTCTTGTACTATTCCACCAATCTCCTAACCAGATGGATCACTTTTATAGTCAAGCATCCCAATATGAATCCAAACTAATTCTCAGAAACCAACACAATCTTCTGCATCCTCAATTCCACTACTTTTTCCCACACCTTTATTATGTGACTTAGTAACTTGATACCCTAATAGTTATTGAAATTTTAGATATCACTCTTGTTTTTGTACAAGGGGATCATCGTACTCCACCTCTATACTTCAGAAATATTCGTTGTCCTGAAAATAATGTTAAACAACTTGGTCAGCCATGCAATACCTGTTCCGCCAGAGCTCTTCCAAAAATCAACCGAAAATCTCATCTGGCTAAGTTGCTCTAGCCTTATGCATCTTACAAATAATACTCTTATCGTACTCCAACATAATATGCCTAAAATAACCATAACCATGACATCTTTTAAAGTTCTCCAAATCACCTAGCATAATGTTATTGTCTCCCGTATTTTTCAATAGATTATGGAAGTACGATATCCATCTCTTCTTAATACGGAAATCCTCCACCAAAAATTAAATCCTCTCCCTTAATATACTTCACTTGGTCAAGGTAACGCGCCCGCAGCTACCTTGTCTTGGCTAGCCTACATAATTACTTATTTCCACCTGCATCCTCTAGTTCTACATAAGGCCTCTTAAAAGCTGCTACCTTAGCTGTCGTATAACACCCCAAAATTTAGGCTATAATCTGAACTGTTCAATGTGCGTATTTAAGTTTGGGTATTATGAATTTCTACTTGATCCTAGGTTATAAAATCACAAATAAAATATGTGATTCAAGGTCATAAGTAACTCCTAGCGCTAAGTTACATTCATTCAAAGCTTTTTCTACCATCATAGTTTTCATATTTATGATTTTTATAAAGATTTATGATTTTTTTAATTTAGGGTTCAAAACCCAATGTTTATGAATCTCAATTGTATTGATTCCATATTTTCAATTATGCAAGATGTACATCTTTTAAGATTTATAGCATGATTTGCATATGTCTTCCATGAATTACACTCAAACTAGCATGTTTAACTAAATCTTCAAGAAGTCAATAAACTTATGGCTTTAAATCAAGGGACTTTATGAACTTTATGAAAAATGTCTTGTGACTTAAATTATGCAAGACTTACATGTTCCAAAAATTTTATCATGATTTCTACATGTTTTACATGAATTATTAACATCAAACATGTTTTTAATTGTTTATGATATTTATGACAATAATATGACAAGAAAACCAAAGGAACTCCAACTCAATTATGCTTAAGTTTCGAGCCCTTTATAAGAATATTTTAAGAATTTGAGCACATATATTTTTAGAGGATTATTTAGCACCTAGGGGATTAACTCATCCCATCAGTAAGGATGTAGTTAGTCCGAAACTGGGTTGCCATCCAGGTTCATTATGCTTATACTAGTTAAGGATCCTTAGCTAAAATTACATGATTAGTTCTAGCTATGGCGGGTTAGGGAGAACTCTTTGCCAGTGTGGGTTACAAGAAACTGAATTTTTTTGCTGTATGGATTCATGACATCGGACTCTTATTAGCTCATAGCATAGTTTCTACGGTTGTAAGAAATTCCCAACTCTGTGACTAAGACATATAGACTAAACTAAATATCGTGACCTAAATTGCATGATTTATAATTATGATTTAAAACATGAAACAAGGTTTGTTTTTCATCTTACTTAGAGGTTTGGGTCATTGCATTGATTTACCCTCCAGTTTTATGTTATTTTATCATGTTTTACGCATACACTCCCGCACCAGTATATTCGATGTATTGACTTTTTTGAATGTATGTTATAATATTATTATTATACAAACAAAGATTTTCTAGTCCATCATCGTGATCAATAAAGCCTACATTCGAGACATCTTGGTGAATCCTCACAGACCGAGGATCAGAGTTTCTCTTTAATTACTTTATGCTTTTACTTTTTTATGTTGAGAACTAACTTGGGGTTGGTCCCAATTGTTCGTCCTAGTCTTTTTAGAGGTTTTCAGACATAGATTCATATGATATTAGTCATGTTTCATGTTTTTTTCATTTGTGGCCAACTCATAAATTATCCAGACTATCACTATGAAATATAAGTTCTTTTTATAGCCCTTTTTTGTTAAGCTTCTGTTGTATACTTATGTTTATGAATAGGTTTACATGCCAAGGGATTACTCGAGACTTACTTGTGGTTCCTTAACACCGTATGATGTCCATGGGGTAGCATTGGGGAATTACATGTCGTAACCGCTAACATTGCCTTCTTTCTTTCCTTCATATACTGCTTCCTATTCTACCACTTCTCCTTCTCGTTCATACTCCCAGAAACTTTGCGTAAGCTCCCTTCTTTACCTCTACCTTCATTTGAACTTCACCATTCCACCACTGGTCCCCTCGACATCTACCCAAACGACTTCTTGAGACATCTAACACCTCTTTAGTTGTGTCCCAAATGCAACTGGTAGTCTTATCCCATATACTCTCTGCTTCCCCACTATTCTCCACACCCCTACATCCATCAACTTCTCCCGTATATCTAGAAACTAGCATCATTAAGCTTCCCCATATGATCCTATGTCTATCATCCACAACCCTTTTTTCCTCATCTTTATCTCCAAATCCATAACTAAAAGCTTATGCTGAGTTAAAAGGCTCTCACTCGGGATGACTTTACAAATTCTTTTATCCCCCTTCCTAAGGAAAAAAAAGTCTATTTAGGTCTTGGTCACCGAGCTACGGAAGGTAACCAAATATTTCTCCTTATTTGGAAAATTCGAATTCGCAACCACTAATCCAAAGGCTTTAAAAAATCTAAAATCTATGACATGACCGTATTCGACCATCATCAACCAAAGCCGCTAAAGAGAGTTTAAATTAATCAATGAAACTACTCAATAACTAATCCAGAACAACAATACTCCAAAACTATGCACCAACCAAAACTCCAACCTAAGAAAACCACTACCAACCAACAATACAAGAAACCAAACAAGATACAGGAGGTAAACAATTATTAAACCACTTCTACACCAATCAAGAACAAATTTGGGATACAAATATACCAGGGCAACAAATATTCAAGAACTACAAGAAAAAGGATACAACTCATAATAAAAATGTATAATGACGGTCTTAAAGTCGGCTAATACAAGTAGAAAATAATATGTTGGTAGTCCTACAAAAAAGATAAAAAAATTGCTTCTGCAACACCAGTTTACAAGAAATGATTATCTCAGGCTAACAGCAACCCTAACAGAATGTATCCTATATGCTCTACAAATTGCTACAAATATGAAATTGGTATAATTGCAACAAAGGAAATAAAGTAAGGGCTGAATGGAACCTGATTGTGCAGAGAATCTTATATATATAAGAAACCCGACTTGTTGATGTCGTCAGCGGTCGCTGGAAGTCGTCGGGACTTGCCGGAGCAGCCTTATATGTTTCGACCTTTTCTATTCCTTAATTGAAAACTCTGGTACTCATCGGATTGCTCGAATTTTCCGGTCAAAAAGTTAAAATTTTCCATTCAAAACAATATCGGTGGCAGTGGAGAAAGAGTAAGAGAAAAAAAGCGAAAGTGAAAGAGGGTGAATGAATGCGAGGGTGACGGAGACAGAGTAGAGAGAGAAGTACCTATCGCCGGACTCTTTGGTTGCTAAAGAACTAGGTCCCCAACGAGCTTTATTAACAGAATAGAAAGAGAGTCGCCTCCGGAAAGATGAAGATTCAATCTCGCAGTAAACGTCTTGATTAGTTGATAAGTCACTTCTTCCGACTTATTAGTTAAATATCAAATTCGAAAGTAATATAAAGATAAATTAAATTCGTCGGTGGAGCTTTATTAACGAGGTTGATGTATACTTAAAGCAATTGATTAAATTAATATTACCATAATAAAAAAATATTTTAAACTTTTGAAGAAAAAAGTAGCTTGACGAATTTTTATTGCAAAAGTTATCAAGAAAAATAAGAAAAATGATAGGACTAGCCTCAGTATTGGAAGAAAAAAAAAGGAGGAAAACAAGATATAATAGTAAGTCAGCCCCAAAAGGATAACCTTCAAACTAGCCTCTTGACCATAGAACCTATTGGAGTTTTAGTTCAATAGGTGCTTTTGGTCTAATTTATTTCTCTTTGAAGGAATTACTGTATAGATATAGTTAATTTACGTCAAGATTAATGGATGCCTAAGCACCCGAACTAAAATTCTATTATTTTGCCGCTCTAACCGCTAACTTTGACTCCTTCCTAGCCATCTTGTATTTATCCTTATTCGTATGCTTCTCCTTCTCATCCTTATTCTCTTTGGTACTTACCATATCAGCCTCTCGAGACATCTAACATCTTCGTAGTTGCTCTTCAAATGCAACTAATAGTTTTATTGCACATACTATCCACATCCCAACAACTCCCACGTATTAACTTTGACTATTAATACTTTAATAGTTTACACATTTCGAACTTATGAACACAATATTTGTGTAGTTTAATCTAAAAGTATGGATTCCATGATATTAAAAGCTAAAAATCATGAATTTTAAATTAAAAAATTCTAACATAAGAATACAAAAATAATAATAATACTAAGTTTTAAAATTTATTCATCTCAATTTTTTAAAATGAGCAAATAATGTTTTTAAAAATATATACTAAGAAAAGTAAAAAGGAAGTGAGGAAGTATTTGAGTTTTGCTGGTTGTGCACGCTTTGTGGTGTTCGACGTTTGGTCCAACTTGCATTACTGCCCACAAGAAAGTCCCATTAAAAGAAAAAGCCGAAAAGTTAGGCGACTTTTAAAAGTGGGACCCAAAACGAGGAATTTGGGGATGAGAAGAAAAGATGATGCTGACTCAGATAAAAAAGAGCCCTTCACTTTATTGAGAATCAAAAACTCAGAAATAAGGAAAATCTCAAAGCCACATAAAACTTGTGGCTCAGAATTATTTCCTCTCTTTGACGTGGCATGCCAGCTGCATTCTAACTGTTTACTTCATTAATTTAACTACTAGATTCTATATATTTTTTTAAAAAAAGTGGTAAATTTAAAATATTATTTTTTCAATATAATAAAATAATATTTCAAGAAAATTAAGTAATTAATTTTTTAAATTAAACAAACAAAAAAACGAACATTCAAATAAATAATGACGAAAAGCATATTTAATTACCTTAAAATCAGCTCATTATTTGATTACGTTTCAAAATTCCATGATTGACAGAACAGAGTATGCTAATTCATTGATTCTGCCTTGCATTTTATTTTAATAACAAAATTACCTTAATAAATTTTGATCTAACTAGATTTATACATAGTCTTTTAATTCATATAATACCATAGTATTTAATTCTAAATCATAATCAACCTCCACTGTTCTCACTAAAACAGGATTTTAGTCAAAATAGGCTAGAAATGAAATAAAATAGAGATGGAAAAACTTATTTTATTCATATCATGTTGTTATATTGGTTTTAAAAAACATAGGAAGAAAAAAGTGCCCCACCGATTGTAGAGTATTGTATGTATTATGTGTCATATCTGTAACACTAAGACCCAATCCCCAAATTGGGCGGATTGATTCTCTCTTTTCTTAGGAAGTTGAAAAAGCGTATATGTCGGAAATCAAAGACCTCGCAATTAAGCTCTTCGGCAGAACCATTCAGTTGCCGGATATTCTTCAAGAAGAAGAAGATGAAGATGAAGATGTAGAACCTCACAAGGTACTTTACCTCTTTTACGTCCAAACTTTGAATAATAATATGTTGATTTCTTTTAGTATTTTGTATGTTGACTTCCCATTGGACTCTCTATTCAGCTCATTCTGGAGCATTTCGTTAGGGTTTTCAATCAGAGACAAAGTATAAACCAACTTCTTTTTTTTTTTTATTTCTAAATTAATTCTTTTCTTAAAATAAAATTTCGGGGACAAAGGGAAGGGGAATCAGGATTCGAACTCTTAGCAAAGTTTACTAAGATTCCCTAGATTAGATTAATTCCTTTTGTTGGGGTTTCTTTCTTGGTGTTCTCAACAATTTGCTTGTTTGTCTTCAAAAGTGGAAAGTTATTAATTTTAAAATGGATTCAACTTTGACTATGTAATTATAAATTTTTAGGATCAGTTCAAATTGACATGTTATAGAAGTTTTCTTGTTGTAAAAGAAAAAAAAAATCACTGTCAATTCATGGAAGTTCATCTATTATACAACTGAACGGAGATTGGTTAGAGTTCAACTTTATTCGATCAATCAAAGCAATCATGGTTCAACGTCTCCCTATGTTTAGTACTTGTAATGGTTAATTTATTTGCGCAAAAACAAGGGTAGTTTAATTCTAAGACTTACTGTTTTTATACCTTGCTCTACTTCCACGCTCGGTAGAGTGCAGATACTTAATTAGTTATGCACTTGTATCCTTAGTTCTCCGTGGTTAGTCCCTTCGTGATATATAACCTACTATTGTATCTCCTTTGGCTTCTAAACAATTCTCTCTACAACTTTCATATGCTTCTTAATGACAGAGAAGCTTGGTTGTCTCAATAGTTATAAATGACTAGTGAAATCTCCTTGAACCTTTTCTTTTGAGATCTCTCTAAGTTTCTAATAATTTGAGTAGTTTAATAGAAGAGTTTACTGAGTCAATTTGCTCCTCTGTGAAATGCATCACGCATACAGGATGACTTTGGAGGAAACCTGGATGATGACGAGAGCAAGATGGAAATGTTGACTAGCAAGGAGTTGCAGGATCAGGACTCAGATCCAACTAGAACTGATAGTATAAAGGTGACACCTCTTGATGATGACTGTTCAACAAGACCTTCAAAAAGTGAAGAAGAGCAAGGAGAAGAAAGTAATTCGCAAGAGAAAATCCTCAAAAAGCCAGACAAGATACTTCCATGTCCGCGGTGTAACAGCATGGATACCAAATTTTGTTATTTCAACAATTACAATGTGAACCAGCCTAGACACTTCTGCAAGAATTGCCAGAGATATTGGACAGCTGGTGGGACCATGAGGAATGTGCCTGTAGGTGCTGGCCGTCGGAAAAACAAGAACTCGGTTCCACATTACCGCCAAATATCTGTCTCTGAAACACTTCCGAAGGCACAAACAGATTATCCAAATGGAGTCCAACAACCTATTCTTGCATTTGGCTCCCCTGCACCACTTTGTGAATCAATGGCTTCAATTTTGAATATTGCTGACAAAACAATGCATAATTGCTCACACAATGGGTTCCATAAACCACAAGACCCCGGGGTTCCAGTTAGTTACGGAGCAGGAGATACTGGAGATGACCATTCCAGAAGATCATCAGTCACTAGTGCAAATTCAGAGGATGAAGTTAACAAAATTGTACCGGACCAGCTAAAGAAGAACTTCCATAACTTTCCATCTTACTTGACTTGCTATCCTGGCGCTCCTTGGCCATATCCATGCAGTTCTATCCCGTGGAGCTCTGCAGTCCCTCCTCCTGGTTATTGCCCTCCTGGCTTTCCTATGCCATTTTACCCAGCAGCTTCTTATTGGGGTTATACTGTAGCTGGTTCTTGGAATGTTCCTTGGGTGTCCCCGACTCTAGGGAAACACTCAAGGGATGAAAACATACTAAAACCGCTGAGCAGCAAGAAAGAGCCTTCAAAAGAGAGTAATCCTGAGAAGTGCCTCTGGGTTCCAAAAACTCTGCGAATTGACGATCCAGGGGAGGCTGCAAAGAGTTCTATATGGGCGACATTGGGAATAAAGCATGATAGTGTTGATTTGGTTGGTGGAAGTCCTTTCAGTGCTTTTCAGCCGAAGAATGACGACAACATTAGTGTTTCAGAAAACTCTACTGTATTACGAGCAAACCCAGCAGCATTGTCTCGGTCAGTAAATTTCAATGAGAGCTTATAAGCACTTGTGAAATCATTGAAAATGTTAAATACCAGACGATGATGGCAAGGCCAGACAGGAATTCTTGAACTCAGTAACTCTTTACTACAATTGCCTGTCGGCATATTTTGGTTAGAGAGAGTTCGTCAGACAGTAGTGTTGGCGAAAGTGTAGGATAGATACCTTTAATTTCTTTCAGATCGTAGTAGATCCATGTCTAGCAAGCTAATGTCTCCTTTTTGTGTGAAAAAGAAAGGTCTTTTTGGTTGATAGTGTTTCTTTTTTCTTTCCCATTTTCTTAGTTGATGTGTATACTCGTATTTGAGAAAGTGAGGTAAACCAAGCTTTTTGTGTACCAAGTTCTCCTTGTGATGAATAAGTCGGTAAAACTATAAGTTCATTGTTTGCCTAATCGTCTGTTGTGAATGTTACTATTAATGCATTACGAGTCTATACCGAATGGACTGTCAATATATATTTCCTAACGATGCTTTAATGAGTTAGTTTAGCTCATCTCAAGAGATGCATCTTAGTTTATTAGAAGAACCTTACGTTTTACCTCTAGGTGTCAACCTTTCAGGTCTGTAAATTGAAGGGCAATGCATTATTTAAAACTCTCTATGGTGATTATCGATACTATATTTTCAGAGGGAGGCAGAAAGGAGTTAATTCCACCCTTACCAGTAATGTATTAAGTTTCAGAAGGCTGTGCTGAAAGGGAACAAAGAAAGTCATTGCAAGAGACACTTGGTGCGCATCTTTATCTTTAGCTGGATTGATTCTTTAATAAAGAAGAGACTCCGTCATTTCAGTGCCAGCTTGCCAAGGGAAAAGGTAACAGCTAATTTACAAGTTTCATGGTCCTTTTCCTATTGATTACTTTACTTTTCAAACTATCTCTATGTATATGTAAACAAATAGAGCCTAGATCTAGGGGCGGAGCCAATTCTTTAGCTACGGTTACAGCAAAACCCAATAGCTTTGGCTCAATTTTTGCATTTGTGTCAAAAGAATTCATTTGATATGTATAATTTGGTATCTAGAACCTAGTAGACAAAAAAATTGTTGTCCAGAACCCATAAACTAAAAATTTTGGTTCCATCTCTGCATAAAGCAATCAAGACCATGTTAACTGTAGGTTAGCTATGTATTAACTATAACTGGTTTTATTGGTTATTATTGGGTCTCTATGAATCAAACTATCTGTGGGCTTCATTGCTTATGCATTTATAGCCATGTATTCTTGGCTTATATCTTTTGGGTGGCTCGGGATCTTTGGTCAAACCTAATCTCAGACAGTAGTGTAATCTGTGCTTCATTTTAAGCTTTGACCTTGTCATCTCTTGTACGTGATGTAGTTGGAAGGGCTGCTACAAATTTCTACGACAAGTGGATTTGTTGTAATCTATTCCATCTTTGTAATGGGAGAGATGGTCCGGGTGTATTTGGTATGGAATGTTTTCCAGTTTTTTTTCATGGTTGGTTGGTCAAAATATTTGGAAAATATCTTCTCTAAGAAAATAAATTCTTTAAAAATAAGGAGAATTACTTCCTTCCTGGAAGTAGGAAAAACAAATTGCATAAGTGACATTTCAAATTGTTTATCTCTTCCATCATTGGTGTTGTGTGATTTGACAGGAATTGTTACCTTCAGATGTTCTTTTAATCAGTATTAAAGTCAACTAGGATCAGACATAGTAGTACTGCAGAGTCATTGAGAGTGAAATGCCGAATGTGAGCGTCAAATTTAGGATAAAATTACTTTTATGGTTGTATGAATTTCTTGTTCTCTGCTCCCCTGGCTACTGTTACACGTTTCAATTTTCTCTTCCGTAAAGATGAGTGGTTAACGGCCTCGATCTCCAAGCTGAAGAAAAGGACTGTGTGAATGCTGCAAGTGTCTTAACATGTGAAATCTTTCCTTCATTAATTGGCTCAGCAGAGCATTTGGAATAAAATTTTCCTTTGTTTCGTAAACTGAAATCTAGATTAAGTTTCCAGGGTAGGCCTGTTAATGTTGGGAAGTGAAAGGTATAGGAGGGAAGAGCCTTTGATAGAATTTGAACTTTTCACTCGAATGATTCATTGTACAACTTATTATGCATTTGGTGTGGTTGGTAGTTTTGTGTTCCTACTTCTTGGTATTGGTAATAGCAGTGAGTACTTGAGCAAGGGTTTGTCCACGAGAATGAAATAGCATTCATTTTATTAGAATTTTTAAAGTTGAAATTGCAGTTGTATTTGCTATTCGTTGCAATACTTTTTTGCAAAAAATAGTTAAAATTAAAATATATCGTTTCTAACTATGATTTTGTATCCTTCAATTTTTAAAAACTGACAAAATCATTTAATTTGATTAATTTACTCGAAACATATAACTAAGTCTGCTCTGAAAAAGGAGTTGTGTTTGGTTGTTAGCAAAAAATATTTGGTTGCTTAAGGGAACCTTTTCTAAAAAATATAAAATATAACTTTAATAGGGCCAACTTTATCAAAATAAAAAAGATTATGATAAAATTTAAAATAAGAAAATATGATTAAAGTAAAAATTGTTATAAAATAAAATACGATACAAAACCAAAATTTTTAAAAGTGGAAAGTTTTTATATATGGAAAGTTACTATTTTTGGAAACTTTCTAAAAGG
>JBDJHY010000049.1:6601571-6614537 GCA_039654485.1 Withania somnifera | reverse complement strand
AGGGTCATACCCATGTGTAAGAACTACGTGTTAACGTATAGTTATTTAGCCTTTATGGCTCAATTTAGTGGATCCACCTCAGTATCAAGTTCTATGTTGATGGCTAGGCTTAAAGCAACCCCCCTCAATATGGGTTAGATATTGCACTCTATGTTACTCACATAGTTTATGTCAGTTAAGAGAATCTCCCATTATGTCCAGTCCTATCAGTTTTACAATATACTCAGTGTACATAATTCACTAGTTTATTCAGATATGACTATTTTACTATTCAGTGCGTACTTAACTTTTTTAGTTTTACTTATGAAATTAGGAATCATTGTATCTCAGTCTTTATATGCTTTGCTAAATATTCTTCGGCTTTCCATTGTTAGTTTTTATGCATGTAATATCTCATAGTACCATCTTTTACATGTTCAAAGCATTTATGATTTTCTCATTTTTTCAGTTCAAACATATTTCAGTTCACATTTCAGATTCATGATTATAGTCTTAGTTTATTCATATTTAAATACTTTTATACTCATATTTCAGGCATGCATATTATATTTCATATAATAAGTTATATTTTGAAAGCTATTAGCATATTATGACATCCTACATATATTCAACGTATCAATCACATACTGTTCTTTACGCTACATTGGCTATAATGTAGGTCCAGGTACTCTGTCTCAGTTTCATAGTTAGTTATCGTAAGCAGGATTTAATCATCCAGTGGTGAGTGCTTATCTTCTGAGTAAGAGTGAATTTCTTTCAGACTAAATAGATTTTTTAGTATTCCAGTTTCAATCATTAAAGTTAGCGGGGAGCTCGTCCCAACAACTCATTCTTATTTGTAGAGACTTCATAAAAAAGTCGGTCAAATGTTAGTAGTCAGTTTTCAAGTAACTCAATTTTTTTAATGAAGAAATTATTTTCTTTTAATTTATCCATCAGTCCAACCAAATTTTTAGCTTCCACATTGTCTTTCAGTATATATTTTATGTTTCATGTCAGACCAAGAGTTAATTTGTGGTCACTTGTGGCCACTTGTGGCTCCAAGTACTATTTTCCGTCTAGGACATAAACTCGAGAAGTAACAATTTTGACTCATAAAAGCGTCTCACCTTTTGATAAAATAAAATAATAATTAAATCACATTAATAATAATAATTATATCAAGATTAAGAATTCAAGTACATTTAATGATCCAGAAATATTGTTTTGTATTTAAATTCAAAACATAAACAACCATCTCTCATTGGTCCTTCAATACACAGTGTATACTATCACAGGAAGTTGGAACAAAACCTTTCCATAACCAAATATTAAATTATATATAATCACGTGTTACAATCTCAAGATGTTTGTTCATATATCGTTAATTGTGAGCTATACTTTATAACTTATAAGAACCGATAATTTTAGTCTTCTGTGCAAGAGCTAAAAAACTCCATACATTAAATTGCCTACTTTATAAGTAGACATTCACATGAACAAAATGATCTATTTTTCCTATTGTATAAGTAGACATTCACATGAAAAAAGTGATCTATTCAAAATAAGACTTTATGAACCAAATAAAAAACAGACAATTATTTCATAAAACTAAAACATAATACTATAGCTAAACCACATGATTAATAATATATCTTAACATGCTTTGTCTTTTGAGCATATCCATCCTGCCAAAAGATGGTTGTTGTTTGTTTTTTTTGTAAATCTTATTTTTTATTTCTTCCGTTTCATTTTATGCGATATTTTTTTTAGTCCGTCCAAAAAACAGGTTACTTTATCATAATTAAAAGTAATTTAACTTTAAAATTCTTCATCTATACTCACACAAATATTTAAAAATTATTTTAGATAATAAATTTAAAAATCTTATTTTTCTTAAATATAGTACCTAATTAAAGGGTACATCCTAAAATGGAGTACTTAGGAAAATAATAGTCCAAATCCAAAGAAAAGGAGGACAACCGAGTAGATTATTTATAGACTAGGGAGCGACGTGGCCTGTTAGATAAGAAAAGGAGCGGGTCAAAACCCTAGCAGCCAGATATTAATCAACACGAGCACACAAATTTTTGCCGTCTGTTCGCTCTTGCATATTCCTTTGCAGCTTATTCCCAGGTACTCTCTACGAATTATCATCTACTGTTACGCTATCTACATATAGATTCACATCTTGTTAAATTTTGTATTGAAAATTAATTGGTAATTCTTAGTGGATACAGAGGATTTATATGTTGTTTGGATTATGGTGTAGTTATTGTAATTCCGTAAATCGTTGAATAGAATTCTGTTGGATGGGGTTTAGAGTCCACGCTATTTTTTAGATCTATGTTTCTTTTTGGGTCCGTGTTCTTTGTTTTTTTTTTCTCGAGAATTGCCAGTTCCTTGATCTGGAGTTCGTGAATTGGTCGCTTGTGTATAGTGTCAGACAATACGTGATATCAGCTGGTATGTTGTGATTCCGCCTTGTACAAAGAATTCATAATATTTAGTCTGATAAGAAACTGCATATGAATAGTTACCTTTCTAAAAAGAAAAAAAGAAATTACATACTCATAGACCACGAGTAATGTTTAAAGTTGGTGTCATGTGACCGTGAGGTCACGTGTTCAAGCTGTGGGGACAACCTTTTGCAGAAATTCAGTCTAATAAGCCTGTATCTTCGCCGAACCCCACGCATAGCAGTAGTTTTAATATACCGTCTTGCTCTTTTCTAAGGAACTGCATATGCATCCAAGTTTAATGTTTTGGTGCTTTCAGAATCTGTTTTTTCTTTTTTTTATTGGTTGAGAGGATATGACATGAAATTGGATGAAAGTTGAGTACTTGTATTTTCTGTAAAATTTTGATGGTAAAGATGAATGTATCTCCAAGTTTTCAACTTTGGTATTTTCGACGTATTCTAGTTTCTTAGCTTGGACTGAGACAAGGTTATGCGAGATGCGTTTTGTACTGATGGAGAACTATTCTCTAACTGACTCATTAGAAGTTTTAGTAGGTGGATCTAATCTTCACGGATTCATGACTTCTCTTTGTATTTTTTCAATGATAAACAGTCTATAGTCCATATTTTGCAATGGCTGGTCGACGGGATAGCTATGGGAAGCGGTCTCATTCTCAATCAGATTATAGTGAAAACGGGGTAAATAAAAGGAGAAATACTAAAAATGATAAGGATCCTTTCTCTATTGGCCCCGATGATACAGTATATCGGTACTTGTGCCCGGCAAAGAAGATTGGAAGCATCATAGGTAAAGGTGGGGAGATTGTTAAACAATTAAGGCTGGATACTAAATCAAAAATTAGAATTGGAGAGACTGTATCTGACTGTGACGAACGTGTGGTCACCATCTACAGCTCAAGTGAAGAAACAAATGAGTTTGATGGCACTGAAGACCGTGTTTGTCCAGCTCAGGATGCCCTTTTCAGAGTACATGATAAAATTGTTAGTGATGACACCATTGAGAAGGACTCTGAGGAAGCATCACAGATTATTGTCAAGCTTTTGGTACCTTCAGATCAGATTGGATGTATTATTGGGAAAGGGGGACAGATAGTTCAGGACATTCGAAGTGAAACTGGTGCTCAGATACGTATTTTGAAAGATAAGCATTTGCCTGCATGTGCATTGACCTCAGACGAACTTGTGCAGGTAATGCAGGATCATTTTCCTATCTCTCCACTTGTGTTACCTCTGCACCATCAAAATTGCACTTCTTTCAATAAATTTGTTGGTTAGTAAATTTGACTAAGTGGTTGTTTTTTCATGCTTGATCTTGCTTGCCATCATGTTTCATCCTAATTACTTTGGGAATCTTGTTTTACAACTTGATTGGCTGTCTGATTTATTTAGAATTTAAAGGGATTAATCATGCTGCACTTCTGTTTCACACCACCTCTTGAAATTTATCGTTGGCGGCACAAATTGCCTAATTACACACACACATGGATGGGTCTGTTTTTTTAGTTATAGATGTATGGTCAATTTTCTTGGTAGTCATTGGTCTATCTGGGACTCGATTTTTTATCATTCCGCTGGGAAATGTGGAATTATAACATAAATTTGGCTGGTTAACATCACTGCTCATCTGGTTGTTGGTTACTTGGTTTTAGATATCTGGTGAAGTTGCTGTAGTGAGGAAGGCTCTCTATGATATTGCAACTCGTCTTCACAATAATCCATCCCGTAGTCAACACATTCTAGCCTCTGATGCACCAACTGTCTACTCTTCGCGCAGTTCACTTATTGGTCTTGCTGGTGGTGCTCCAATAGTTGGAATATCTCCACTAGTGGGGCCATATGGCGGTTACAAAGGGGAGAGTGGTGACTGGTCAAGGTCTTTGTACTCAACTACAAGGGATGAATCATCTTCAAAGGAATTTTCTCTTCTTTTAGTGTGTCCTACTGCAAACATCGGAGGTGTTATTGGCAAAGGTGGTGTCATAATAAACCAAATTAGACAAGAGTCTGGTGCAGCGATCAAGGTTAATAGTTCTAATGCTGAAGGTGACAATTGTGTGATTTCTATTTCTGCAAAAGAGGTATTTATTTAAATGGATGCTTATCGGAGTATGCACCTTGTGGATTTTAGTTCTCTTAGTAAAGATGCGGTTTTATTCTTTGTCTAGTTCTTTGAGGACACATATTCTCCCACAATTGAAGCAGCACTGCGCTTGCAACCAAGGTGCCATGAGAAAGTGGAACGTGATTCAGGTCTTATATCACTCACCACAAGGTTGCTGGTTCCAGCATCTCGAATTGGCTGTCTTATTGGGAAAGGAGGATCCATAATTAATGAGATGAGGAAAATCACAAAAGCTAATATTCGCATTCTCTCGAAGGAAGACCTTCCGAAGGTTGCATCTGAAGATGATGAGATGGTACAGGTAATATTAATTGTTAATTAGTGAATGGGTACCTTGGAAGGAGAGCCTTGGAGTAACTAGTAAAGGTCCTGCTATGTGACCAGGAGGTCACAGACTCAAGTCTTAGAGACAACCTCTGGCATAAATGCAAGGTAAGGTTGTGTACAATAGACCCTGCGAATGCGCTTGCGGGAGCTTAATACACCGGGCTACCCTTTAATAGTGAATGGGTACTTTTATATGTCAAGGATATCCTTTACTAATTAGAAGAGAAGAGAGGTCAGTGGTTTCTCTCTCTCCCTCTTTGGAAATGCGGCTACTGGAGAATGAATATACAGTATGAATGAGGGGTCTCTGATGTAGATGTTGCATCTTTGAAAACCATAAGGTGCATTTGTCTTTGGATCCGTATTTGCTCTTGATTAGTTTGGGGGAAAGAGGTCTGCATGAATGGAACTATTGTTTCATTACGGTTTATAGTTTTCCCTGTTAGCTTTTTCCTATTCCTGTGCTGTACCCACTGTTCCCCAAAATAAAACCTCCAAAGAGGCAAAAAGAATGCTGACGCAGAGAAACTGAGTAGTAGTTCCTTTTCTTTCTTGTCACTCCTGTCTACTGTATACTGTCATACTTCGGCTTCATTTTTTTTTCAAATTTATTTAGGAGCTTCTGTCATGCTCTTATATTTATATCTCATTAGTCTCCATGTTTTCCTCAAATTTATTAAGGAACTTCTTTCATGCTATTATATTTATCATTATACTTGTTATTTTGCTTTGTAAAGTTACTTAGAAGACCATTTTACTTTGTTATTTTCCATATAACTGATAGTTACGACATTCGTCAGATATCAGGAGATGCTGTTGCTTCAAAGGATGCACTCATGCAAGTTACATCACGTTTAAGGGCAAATTTTTTTGAAAAAGAGGGACCCACCTCTGCTTTTGTGCCAGTTCTCTCTTACCTCCCCATGTCAGCAGATTCAGATACCTTGAAATATGAAAGTAGAGATACTAGGAGACATGTACGTGAGCATCCCTACTCAGCTGGGTATGGTGGTACTAGTGATCTTCCACATGCTGATGGTTTTGGAAGTTATGGTACTCTCCAGGTAAAACCTTGTTTCATTGGTTGGTACATAGGAGAGTTTGAAAGTTGTAGGGCTCTCCAGAAGTTCTGGGATTTGTTTGTTTCTGTTTCTTTTTACTTCTACTGTGGAATGTCTATGCGCAGCCTTTGTTATTGCTTTCTGATTCCATTTGCAGAGTAGTAGTAGTGTAGGATATGGGGCGTATGAAGGATATTCCCCTGCTTATCCAAAAGAAGGATATTCCCATGGGCGTTCCAGTGGACCTGGGTGAGTCTCTTGCCTTCCTTTCACCAGTCTTGAGTAGGTTTAAAGGTGTTTGGATCGACTTTTTAGAAGTAGCTTATAAGCTAAAAGATAAAATCGAGGATTTCTAGCTTTTGGTTTTATCTTATTTTTATTATTTTGATTTAAAACAAAGTGCTTACAAGCACTTTTTTATTTTACCCAAACACTTCAAAAGTCCTTAATTTTGGCTTAGAAACACTTAAAAATAAGCCAATCCAAGCAGGCCTTTAATGTCCTATGTACTGGTGATACTGTGATCATGCTGCCTATAGAACTTGATATGGAAACAAGAATGAGCCTCGTAGTGTCATTATTTGTAATTGTAATGCTTATCAAGAAACTAAATGTTTTAACTACAAACTAGAATCTTACCTGTTTATGTCTGACGTAATGATATTCTGGTTTGAACTTGTAATGGGTTATTTTGTTCTGCCCATTTATTGCAGAGGATTTTTTATATAGCTCCTCTACTTTCAATTGCTCTAGAGAAGTCAAATTTGCGTCTCCAATTCTTATTCATTGTTAAGTTTATGTTACCAGGTCATCAAGGCAAAACTCTGCTTCCCGGAGAAAAAGTTATGGTTACTAGTGCTTGTAACAGGACCACAGGTAGCTCATGAATTATGGTTCTATTGCATTGTATCTTTCATTTAATTCGCTGGTTTTATATACTTAGCCCCACTCACGCAAAATTCTAGACATTTTGGTATGATGACCTAAACTGTCTTCCAATTATGAAACTAATGGTATTCTTTTCCCTTTGTTTCCTTTCTCCCGCTATAAACAGCCGAGATATCTGAAGCCTGAAGCCTGCCTACTGTCACCTTTGATGAAGCCTCATGCCTAAACCAGATGACCAGATGAATGCAGACATCGAAAATCATTGCCTACCTTGATGTTTTCCTTAGCAGGACCATATCCGAAGATCTTACCTACTATCGAAATTTGCCAGCCCTGACACCATATACTTCCAATCTTGTGCATCCAAGAACCTGTGTAGCCAGCGGCCTCATCCTTTCTTCCCTTATGTAGTTGTACTATAGATGAATTCAACTCTTAAATCTCGGCAATGTGTCCTGATGTCTTTTTTATTGGTTTATTGTTATTTGTATGAATCTACTGGTAGTTGCACTTGCCTATTTGATGCTCTAGATGCTAGACACCTGGTGCGGATTTCCTAGTGTTTTTCTAGTTTGTTATGATGCAATGTTGGGATACTAGCCCTTTCAAAAGATCTATGTTACTAGAAATCCCACATGTTTCTTTATTATCTGCTTATGATATTCAACCGTGATTTTCTGAATATCCTTGTCATTTAATTGGAAAAAGTTCTTGCGAGAAGTAGATCGCTCTTCTGAAGAAGGATGTAGTGGCTATGGAATGTACGTACATCTTAAGCTACAAGGGTGCGTAAGTTCTTTGTAGACACTGGATCTTCAATGCAGTTATCTGTGTGGTTTAGTAGTGCAAGATGTATCTGTTTGTCAAATTGCAGTGATATAATTTTCACTGCTTCACTGTGGAATCCGATAGCTTTTTGGGAGTACTGGTTGGAATTAATTGAAGCAGGTAAAAATCTTATGGTAAGTCTCATATTCGTATTATAACTTGCTTAATTTTGTTATAAGATTACCTATCAAACTAAAAGAACATTTTTTTATATGATTCATCTGCAAGCTCCTGTTATTTATTGCATAGAATCAGCAGCATGTTTGGTGGAATTTACTCGTATATTCAAAAATAGGTATTCGTATTTTATGCGTTGGTTTGATGAGAATGTTGTTTCAAGATCTGCTGCTCCAATCTGAAGTCAGCCATCTCTTCTTTGTTTTGTATTTATTTTGCTGATGCCTTTCAATACTGCTCCTCTTATGAATGCTCCATTATTTGTTCCTACCGAGTGTGGTGGGGTGGCTGTGTTTTGAAAAAAAGTGGTTAGTGATATGAGAGGTTATTTTTACAGACATCAAATCATGAGGTATGAGAAGTTGATCGTTTGCAAGTACTTGCGCCAAGTTAAGCTTAGTAGGGCATGTTGATTTCCTACAACTAATTATGCCAAGTTAGAAGTTGCTCTGGTTTCTAGAATATAGAGAACTGTATAATTTGCCCTGTTACTTCTCTTCCATCCTTGCCCCGTGCAGTTTCTTTAGCCAACCCTTCCCATGTTTGAGGGTACATAGGTTTGGAACTTGCTCTAGGTGGTTGATTGTCTTGATTCTTGACTGGAGCTACAACAGTGGCTGTAAATTGCCTTTGTATGATCCAGTTGTTTCGTAGGGCGATGATGGATCCTTGATCTTTTGTATTTTTTTTTTAAAATTTTCTTTTGATGTATTAATCTAGTATTTGTAAATACAAACATTTAGACGCAATGTCTTGCCTAAGATTTGGGATGTAATACAAGCAAATGACGACAGTATCTAAATGTAGGGCGTGATCTTACATCAGTAGGTAAACCTCCGTGGTTAGGCAAAGTTACTACATTATAGAAAATTGCGTAAATGTCAATGACGTCATGGTTTGTGAGGAGCTTCTTAAAAACAGTTGTCTATCGTGCCAAATACTAAACATATATGAATTAAAGGCTTGCGACGAGTCCAGAAAGCGAGGGGAGTGCAATATAGCTGCTCTGAGTGATCTTATTTAAAAGATAAATGAGAATTTTAACATTTTATAAGTTTAAAATTAACTTTAAGCTACCAAATATGACTTCACCTGACAAAAGGATTTTGATTGAGGGTGTGTTTGAAAATGATTTTTATCAAAAATATTTTTGTTAAAAAAAAAATAAGTGATTTTCTTACTTATTTTCTAGTGTTTGGTTAGCTAAAAGAAGAATATTATCACAAGGAGCATCTAGGTATAATTTAGCCAATTATTAATGAAACAATATCCAACCACAACTTGAGACTCCAACTCATAACATGAAATTTAAGATCGTGAGTCGGGTCGGGAGTCAGGCTCAAGTCTCGGGTCGATTGTCGTGGTCAGGTCAAGTCTCGGGTCGATTGTCGTGGTTGGGTTTCAGGTCAGGACTCCTGACACTCGATTAGACCCCACTTGACTCGACTCCTGATTTCGAGATTCAACCCCAACAGATAATCCGAGACCAGACATCTCGTTGGGAGTTTGATGTTGGAATAGGGAGTTAAGTCTTGAATCTAGGTAAGGAGTTGACTCCCGATTTGAGAATTGGGAATCAGGGTTGAAAATCGAATCTTGAATTAGTGTCGTGTATCGATACCGAAACCTAAATTAGGGTGAAAAGTTGGGATATGAGATTAAAAGAGTGTTTGAAAAATATTTTTCTTACTTATTAAAAGAAAGTTATATTTTTTTTTAAATTTGAAAAAAATAAATTAATTTGAAAAACATTTAAGCCAACCCAACATAAGAAAGAATGCACAAGAACTTATTGTATTATTGGGCTCCACTTAAGATATGGCCTAAAATAGCTAGTCTTAATATTTTGCTTTTCATGAGAAAAGTTTTACAAAAATGACTTTTATAGGTGTGGTTTTAGTTTTTTTATTCCGCTTAAATCTTGCTCATTGTTCAGGATATTTTACGACAATAAAGCTGCATAATTAATTAGAAATATTGCCTTATATACAAAAGTTAAAACTTGATTTATTATTTTTCAGACATAACTTTTAACGTCTTGTCCATATTGTCTTATAGGCAAAAATTAAAACTCTGGAATATGATGTATCAAATATAGTTTTTAAATTTTTATCCATAAAATAAATATTCATAACATTTAAGAAAGTGAATTTCCTCAATTGACCATAAGTTAAAATTTAGATACGTTGCCTGTATAGAAGGAGAGACTGCAGAAGTTATAATATGGACTTTTATCAGTTTTCACAGCCCATAATCGTAAGCCCCACAAATATCAGACATGAACTTTGAAGAAGCCCAACGATGACATCCTAGATCGGTAGCAGAACTAGGCGTGTGTCGCCCCTTGCGAGTCTGACACATTCCGTCGGTCGAATGCTTCAATCTCTCCTTGGATTCCGAAAACACAACACTCACATCAAACAGGTTAGTTCACTTCTCTTTCACCTTTCTATTTCATCTTCTGCAAAACCAACATATGCTAGCCTATATTCATCTTCGGCTATATTCTCTAGTGTTGAAAAATCAAGGAGTTTGAGCTTTTTGGTTAACAAAGGTGAGATTTTGCACAACCCCGTAATTCAAGATTACCTTCTTAGGCTATCTGAGATATCCCCTGCAACTGTTCGTAGATTTTGGAGAGTTTCTGTGTTGAATCCTGATGATGTTCTTGAAATTCTTTTGGCTTTACAAAATGATAGTGGAATTTTTGAGGTTGAAGTTAAAAAGATTGAATCTTTATGGGGAATTTATATGTGGGCTAGTAAGCAAAGTAAGAATTTTAAGCATCTTCCTAAGGCGTCTTGGATCATTTCGTCAATGCTTGTTCGTACTGGTCTATTTAAGGAAGTTGAATGCTTGGTTTCATTGTTGGATAGCCAAGGAGTTTTCTTGGACAATCATGAGATTTACAGCAATCTAATTGAAGTGTTTGTGAGTGATCATAGATTAGAGAATGCAATTGCATGTTATGACCGAATGAGGATGCGAGGTGTATCCCCATCAGTTTCATGTTACAGGGTTATCCTTGAATTTTTGATTCAAATGCATGAAACACAATTGGCATTTCAAATTTATGTTGATGCATTACATATTGGCTTGGGAAGGGATGTATCTGAAGGGGGCATATATGAGGGTGTTATCAGACTGTTATGTGATGACGCGAAAGTTCAGGATGCAAGGAATCTGGTTAAGAAGGTTCTTGTTTATGGAATTGACCCTAATTATTTAGTCCTCGATTTTATTGCTTCTGGTTATTGTAATAAACGAGATTATGATGATCTGCTGAGTTTCTTTGTCGAGATCAGTTGTACCCCTGATGTAACCATAGTCAATAAGCTCATCCAGTCTGTCTGTGGACAGTTTGGTGTTGCAAGTGGGAACTCGTACGTGCTGAAGTTAGATCAATTGGGTTTCTGTACGAATGAAATAACATTTGGGATTTTGATTGGATGGGCTTGTCGTGAAGGAAAACTGAAAGATGCATTCTTGTATCTCTCAGAGATTCTGTCAAGAAATTTAAAGCCCCATATATATTCCTATGATGCTATTCTTAGTGGGCTTTTCATGAAGGGTATGTGGAAGCACTACCAAGAGATTCTTCAAGAAATGGAAGATCAGGGAGTAGAGCCCCAATCATCAACTTTCAGGGTACTTTTAGCTGGATTTTGTAAAGCTAGGCAATTTGATGATGTGAACACAGTTGTATCTAAGATGGTAGATCGCGGCTTGGTCCAACTATCGCCTACAGAAGATCCACTTTCCGGAGCTTTCGGATTCTTAGGTCTCAATTCTTCTACTGTGAAAATCAGAAGAGACAATGATATAAGATTTCATAGAGCAGAATTTTTTGATAATCTTGGGAATGGGCTTTATCTGGACACAGATGTAGAAGAGTATAAAAGAACTATTGACAAAGTCCTTTATGATGCCATGCTTACTGATTTTAACTCCTTTCTATGGAAGGATTACATGAAAAAAGATATGAAAGATGCTGTGATGACGGTGGATCAAATGACTTGTTGGGGGCAAGAATTATCTCTGGGTGTTCTGGATGCCTTAGTGAAGAGGCTTTGTGCATCCAGCACTTGTATTAAGAGCATTTCTGGTCTGTTGGAGAAAGTTCCAAATTTGACATATCAGCTTGATGGAGAAACTCTGAATAAGCTTGCTCAGAAATACAGCAAAAAGGGATCTGTGCACAGGGCAAGAGCAATCTTTCATGGCATGCTAGGTAGACATCTAAGACTTGATAGTGAAACTCATACCGCTCTGATGATAGGCTTATGCAAGAAAGGGGATTTGAGAGGTTTAACTTCTTACTGGAAGTTTGCACGAAATAATAACTGGTTACCTGATTTGAAGGACGGAAAAACATTCTTCAGACGCTTATGCAGGCGAAGACGGCTTAATGAAGCACTGGAACTTTTTAAAGCCTTGCTGGTGCTCTACCCTGATGAAGTATGTGATGATTTTCATATGTTCCTTGAAGAGCTCGATGCTGAAGGATTCACAAGCGCCGCCAAGATTCTGGCCAAGGAAAGCTTAAGCCACTTAAGCCAGGGATATATTTCTAGTCACTCAGCTCATAACCATCTTATTCAGGAGTTCTGCAAATGGAGATGTTTTGGAGAAGCTGCTGTCGTCTGTGATAGCATGCTTGCTAAGGACTGGATCCCGCCCTTGAATGCATCTCTTCAATTAATTCCTCAGTTGTGTAGGTCCGGCAATTTTGACAAAGCTGTTTCTCTGAAAGATATTTGCTTAAGAGACGAGCCTCCTGCTGTACTTCCTCTACACTGTGCTTTAATTCATGGGTATTTCACATCAGGCAGGGTTGGAGAAGCAACCAGTCTCTTCCAAGAGACATGGAAAAAAGAGCTATTTCTGAGTGTTGAAGTTTGTGATGTTCTGTTTCAAGGCTACTGTCAAGCTAACAAGAAAAGGAAAGTCGAGGAGTTGCTTGGGGTGGTGATAAGTAAGAACTTAGGCATCAGCATTTCAAGTTATCGCAATTTAGTGCGGCTGATGTGTACAGAAGGCAAGGTATCTACAGCGTTATCCCTGAAAGAACACATGCTTAAACAAAGCAACCCTCCTGCAGC
>JBDJHY010000049.1:6532412-6553233 GCA_039654485.1 Withania somnifera | reverse complement strand
CTATATATATATATATATATATAGAGAGAGAGAGAGAGAGAGAGAGAGAGAGAGAGATTATACCGGAATATGACACCCGATCCAATCACATTGTGTCGAAATGTGGCACCTTATCCAATTTCCTCTTTGTCTTTTTTCATTTATATATCATGACAATATGGGAAATCACACATCAACCCTTGTCTTTCAAACATATTCCAATAAGCATCAATTAATGAGAAATGTCATGTGTAAGTCATAGAAAGATGGAAACTTTAATCAATAAATACAAGGCCATTCATGGGCATAACATCAAAGAAAAATATCATGTCAAATTAATCAAACCACTTAAGGTCATAGAAATCAAGTAGAATAAACCTATCAAGTCAACAACGCAAATAGTCTCATTTGGGCATTCAAAGCCCCACAATATCTCAATTTAATAAACAAATAAAAAAAACAAAGGAGTATATAACTATTTGTATTCTTCTACTTTAATATCGCATGCTTGACTCTATTTCCCGAGTGGATATTCCTCACTTCACCAGGACGGACACCCCAAATATTCCCCATTACGCCCCATTACAGGACACTAACGCATAACCATGTAAGACACTTTTTTATAAGAGCCAAGAACCTCCAATTGCCTTAAAGTGAAGAAATTCAATCAAATTGAGCTTCCCCTTTGTGAATCATCTTTGAATCCACAAAATCTAGTCAAATATGGAATAATACTGAGAAACTATGAACAACAATACCCATGTTTCTATTTTTGAAATATGGTCTAAAATCGCAGCAAAAAAGTCAAAATTGAGGCGAAAGGGTAAATCTACAATGTTCTTCAAGAATCATGTTATCCAAGTTTCAAGAATCTCAAATATGAATTTTGGTTTAACATAAAGTAGAAATTGACCTTCAAAACTCAAAAATACCAAATTAAGGTTTTCTCTAAAAATCCCCAAATTTACACTCTGAAATCAATAATTTTGATGTTAAAATCATGAAATAATAAATGGGTAATAAAAAATTAATAATTAAAAAGCTTACCCAAGAGTTTTGCCTAAGTATCTTTGAAAGTACCCCTAATATAAGCTCTCAAGGTTCAAAAATAGAAAATGGAAAAAATACATCATGCACAGTGATTTTAAGTCACATAGAACTTATTTACCTTCGTGATCGTGACTGGCCATAAATGTGATGACTAGGTAGACCAACTTACACGATCACGACTAGGGTCATGAGATCAAGACATAGTGCCATTTTCGTCTATGCAATCGCAAATAAGAGTCAAGTGGTCGTCATTAAAAGTGAGGCATGCCACCAGCAAATAGCAGTTGACAGTAACCAAACGAAAACTCAATCATTCTGATAGGACCCTTAGGATTCTTTTGCAATCCTATATACACAAACCATATACTCTACCTTACTAAATTCGACATTTGAGATTCAATGAAACTATCAACTATGAACTTGAGGTCTTCTTGACTCGATATCCATCATGATCGATAAAAGTAGAAACTTGTCTCAATATAACCAAAATACCCTTAGAACTTTTGAAAAATCTTTTAAACCTTCTACTAAACAAAAGATGACCCTTTAAACCCAAAATCTTTTATAAAATTCTAATTCAAGCATTCGACCATCAAATATTGACCAAAATCAAACTTTGTCCTTAAAGCTCAACTTTATCTCATTTGACAGGCTAAAATCACTAAGGAAAGTTTAAAACTAAAAATGAAAGTCTTCCTAGATAAATTTCACATTTTAGAGGTGATGGAACTAACAAAATTTCATTTCAAGACTCAAAACTTCAAATGTCAACTTAAGTCAACTATCTCAACTTAAAGACTTCCAAAAATAAATTTCTCAGAACTTACAGTGTTTTGCTTTAGTTTCAAAACTAACCACAAATTGATCAAATATGATATGAAGCAAGTATCAAAAAGAGGAAATGGTGATTTTATGAGAAAAGCTAAAAATGACCTTTAGGGTCATTACAATTATCAACTTTAAAGTGTGGTTGTAATGACCTTGAAAGTCATTTTTGATAATTTCCATAAAATTATCCTTTTACCATTTCCAAGAGTTGCCTCAAGTCATAGTTATTTATGTTATGGGGTTAGTTTTGAAATGGAGCTAAAAGTTGAAAACTTTGAGAATTTTTCAGTTTTTGAAAGTCTTTATGTTAAAATAGGTGACTTTGAACCTCATTTGAAGTTTCAAGTCTCGAAAGGGAATTCTATCAGTTTCATCAGCTTTGTAATGTTGAAATTAGTCTAGAAAGACCATCATATTTTATTTTAGGCTATTCGTATTGATTTTTAGTAACCTTGGAGGATACTGGGTTAAGGAGACATATTTGTATTTCGATTATTCCATTGAATCTGAAACATTGAATTTATTGGGGTAACATATATGGTTTGCATTGACCCGATTTCGAATGAATCTTGAGGGTCTAATTGAAGTTAACATTTCAATGCATTTTTCTATCATTTTAGTTTCTCGTGCAGGGCTTAGACCTTCATCACGATCGCGTGAATAGGTATCTTGATCGCGAAGGTCCTAAAGTTTGTGCATCACGATATACTTAGATCAGTCCAGCTAAGGGTCATGATCCTGTCTAGGTCATGTTATTACATAGATTAAATTTAGGCCCAGTCATTTTCTTCATCACGATAGCATGATAAGTCATCGTAATCGGGAAGGGTAATGTTATCCAATGAGCTGGGAACAAAACCCTTTTTCACGATCTCTTAATGCCTATCTCACTATTATTCACTTAGAGAGATCATTTAGGGTATTTTAAAGGATACATTTTAGGTGAATCACATGGGTAAGTTTCATCTTCATTATCTCATTTATAATCGAAAACTGGTAAAATATTTCAAAATACTCATTTTAATTCCATAATCCTGAAAATCGGCCCACAAATTCATGCAAGGTTTCAAAATTAGTAGCGTCGAGATATTTTCCATAAAATAGTAGAAAAAATGCATAAAAATTATTTTCATGATATGATATTCCCAGCCACAAATAATAGCTCAAACAAGTTCTACTGACCCTACATAGGCTAAATATCTACAACAAGCATAACTAGCAAAGTCTATGTCTGGGACTCATGAAATTTCCAATAATCCTACTATCTATATTTTGAAGTTAGTCAAGACCACCCAGGATCACATGGTAACTAAATTGCGAATGCAACATCAATATATAACCAAGAAACGGACTAAAAAAGTGGACATAGGTATGTATACCAACCTAGAAAATTCCAGTCTAAGGATGACTAAATACAACAATTACTTCCCATATAAGCCTAATCTACGATCATTAAGCCACAACCTAACTGCCGTCTAAAGACATGCTCGCAAATACTAAGTAGAAGATGCCCCAACAGCTCCAAATACTTCAAAAAAGAACTAATAAGCACGAAAAATCACAAAACTAAGACAATAATAATCTATACATTAATACTAGTTAAAAGATACTCATAAAGCTATGAAAATATCTGGGGTAAAAAATATGGGTCAAAATTGGGCCTCCAAGTTTGTGAACCTAAAACTCTGAACAAGTGGTACTAAAATATTCTCCACATTGTAGGAAACTCATGCCAAAAATTTGAAGTTAAGACAAGCAAAAAATAATCTTGAAATAATGGATTAAAGTGAAGAACCAACTTTTAAAATTGGGAAAATTATGGATGAAATTCTAAGAAATTAAAGTGGAGACTTACCAATAATTAATGGATAATCAAAGAAAAGTAGTTCCCAATGTTACCAGTTTTATATGCCAAGAATTTTAATGGTTTTTTAAAGTGTTTGAAGATGGAAAAATTGATGAAATACTGAAATTGCAAAATTCTAGGTATTCATATTTGGTAGGACTTTACTCCACGTGATCGTGTAGATTAAGCTCACGATTGCGAAGCTTTGGGAAATTGTACATCATGATTGTATGCCTGACATGCTGTGATCGTGAAGGCCAAGCTCGAGGGGATCAAGCGAGCGTGTATACTATGTCATGATTACAAAGAGGAACTCAAGATTGTGAAACGTGATTAGGTGGTCACATGTCGTGATCGCGATGAAAAATGGATCAGGCACCAACCTTGATTCATAGATCGTTGTTCGTGAAGATTTTATTGACTTTCAGAGATTTACAGTGAGTTTGACATTCATCTTTTCCTGCTTCTCTTCAGCATTGATCTTGGATCTCTATGTATTTTCGGAGATGCATTGTATTAGATAGTTGATTTCTTTTTCTGTACTTAGAGGTTTTATATTACACTGCTATCGGGTTTTGGGAATTATTGATCCTTTTTACTTTCGCTTTATTCATCTATTGTTTATCATATTTGTGCTTTACGTACTAGATATAGTAGTCCTCCACTTTGGCTTCGGACTACGGGGTTGTTTCTCCTACTGGTGGTATAATAGGTGCCCTCACGATCCGAGAAATTGAATCATGACACCAAGGGTTTATCTAGACCGAAATCCATACTCCATAGCTAACAACATTATTGAAATTTGATTCCAAGCTCATTTTAAGGAATGATGACTAAATTCAATGATTACCTAAGTTAAGGCCCTAAAAGAGAAAAACTAAGAATAATCTTAAACGAACCACTAGGAAGCTGAACTACCAGTCCCAACAAGTTAGAAGTGACTTAGGGAAGCTATAGGAAAGCTTTAAAAATATAAAAATAACCGGGAGGGTCATTACATGCTTCTAGTTGGGACTCGGGGAGTATCTTTAACCCTTGCTTTTATTTGATTATTACTTTGGGGACAAAACATGATTTTTAGTACGGGGTGAGATATCTTTCACTATTTGTTTAGGATGAAGTATGCTTTAGGATTTTATTTTGCTTACTTATAGTTTTTAGTTTCTTGAGTAAAAAAAAATTCAAAAAACACAAAAAAGTTTTTTATTTGGTTCATTAGATTAGAATAATTTTTGTTAGTTTTTACTTTTTTATTTTTAGTAAATCATACTTTGTCCACACCTTGATTTTTCTTTTTAGTTCTTTTCTGTGGGGGCCCTTTGAACCAAATAATATTGTATTTTTTTAAAAAAAATTTGGAGTATTTTTAGTTTTTTTTCTGGAGAGAAAAGAAAAGCCTTTTTAACTTGTTTGATATGAGCAATTTAGGCCTAAACTTGAATAGTACATTCTTGTGAGTGCTTGAGGCTCATGATTGCAACTCTATATATAAATTATTCTTATTTTTGTAGATCATTATGACATTGTATGTTTTAGAATTGATCCTTCTTGATTGCGACTTATTCCATGAGAGGTGAGGATTTCTTGCATATTCATGTTTTTATATGTAGTATAGAGCTTTATCTACATGTTATTGAAGTGAAATAAAAAGTGTTGCTCATTTAAAAGATGATATAAGCTTTCTTTGATATGACTTGTGAATTTTAGTCTATTCAGATATTGTTATCACTAGTTTTCCATATTGAGACTGTGGCTTGTTGTTTGATAGCCATATATTTGTCTTGATCCTTTTATTGAATCTCTAATTTCTGCACCCTTCTTCCTTGAGCATTATAGCATAGACTATGATAGAATTATTTGAAGAAAAGGATTGGTCGAGTGAAAAAAGTAATCAATAACATTCACTTGTGATAAAAGGCCCTCTATAAAAGAAAATAACATGAAAAAATGAAAAAAAAAAGTTCTTGAAAAGATGTGAGTGAAACATTCTTTATATAATGAGAATACTAGTGAAAATAATGAAAGGGAGGGCGAATATAGAGTGATAAAAATAATAGGTGATGAAGTTTAAAAAAGTGCAAAATTTCTTAGGAAAGTGTAAGTCACTATATATAGTTTTCCTACACATCCCCTACCAATATTACAACCGGTTAAAATCCTATTTGATTCTATTTGAGCATGTTTAATTATTGGAGACGTACATAATGGGAAAGCCTATAGTTCTTTGTGCATACATGTGAATTCTTTTGTGGGGGCGAGAGTTGTACTTTAATACTAAGTCCTTAATTTATATTTGACCTTAATTTATATTTGATTCTTTGAATTGATTGTGTGGATTATTTCTTCTTATGAGGGTACTCATGATAGATATGTAATTTTATTAGCTTTGTTTGACAAGATTAGGTGAGTTGCTTTAATTTGATGAGTTAGAATCCGTCTTTGAGGCTAGAAAGTTAGAGATTTGTTGTTTATTTTTATATCTTGCACAATGATTGGAAAATATACTTAATATGTAAATTACTATATCACTTAATTGTTTGTATCAATTAAATCAGTGGTATTCTAGCTTGATTTATTGGTATGAGTTTTAATACTTGCTCGAGGAAAATAAAAAGCTTAAGTGGTGGGTGTTGATGTGATGTCAAACATATATTTTTTTAATAATTATTTGAGTATTGATTAAATTAATCTGTTTAAAATTACAATTTATTAGACAGGCATAAAATGATGTGAAGATGAAGACATTTAGAGGAAAAATAAATTAAAGAGGAAAGATTATACAAGAAACTAAAGCAGATAACTTAATGGATTGAAATAAATATAATATTAATATGTATATATAAAGGTGCACCAAGTGAAAGCTAATTGAAGTTTGAAATTACCTAGAATGCGGTGGATTTTGAAGACCAAAGTTGAGAAGTAAGGCATCACACCATATTTTTCTTTGCGTTGGCAAATGTAGTGAGGAGGAAGTTTTTTTCACAATAAAAAGTCTGGCCGTAATGGCACTTTTACTAATCCACCCCGACAAGTAAGGCTATCAACAATTATAAGGAATAAAAATGGAAAAGTAATCAGTCAGCGAGAAGAAGAAAAGATATAGTATGAAAATCTAATCTAAATCACCATCCCAGAATCTGGGATCACTGTGTAGAAACCACTAAATAAACTATTACAAGTTTGATACAACAAATAGTCTCAATGACTCAAGTACTCAGTGAAAATAGAATAAAATACATATGGTAGGGAGAGTCCATGGTGCCTGCTGGACTACAAGAAACTACTTCAAGATCTCTCAAATGTCAATCTCGGACTCTGATCTGAGGGAAAAGTAAATCAGGCTACTCTGGGCTCCGAAACTACACAAGTGTAGAAAATAAATGGTGAGTACCGAAAATAAAATAGGTACTCATAAAAGTATCATTGGTTGTCTCTAAAACAAAATGGTGATGAGCACCAACTACCCTGAAACACCAACCATAATCCTCGCCTAACTACCACTTGTAGGAAGATAACATAACCAATAGTTTATAATAACAACTATAGGGTGTAGAAGGTAACACTAGTAAAACTAAATACTCAACAGCATCCAACAATAATGATTTTAAATTAACTAATGGAGTGCCATAGTAAAGTCACCATATGATATAACCACAAAATATAGTACAAAAAATCATTAGGCATCTCAATAAATATAGTACAAAAAATCAGCTAACGACTATATATGAATCAATTTCAAATACCAAAACCTCACCCTCGGCCTCATCTAAGTGTTTGCCTTTCTTCCCGAGTCTTTTTTTTAGTCAAAATAGACCTCAAGGGCCATTTATTCCCTCAAAATGAATTTTATGGTCCAAACCCAAACCGGTCCAACTATAAAAAAGCAAAAAAATAAAAATAAAAATAAAATAACAAAAACGAAACCTAAATAAAAGAAGTGGTCTAGATGATTCAATCCCAAAAAGGAAACAGACTACTGAATTCCTCCAAATCGCCTGCGCATCCTCGTCAATCTTTCCAAAATCTTTCAAAACTGAGGCCATAGTTGTCCAATCCATATATTACTTTATCAAGCTTGAGGTGTGTACACCATAGGTGGATTTTTACGAGGATTTTGTACGTAGGATTAGATCCCTCTACGGATCCTCTAACCATCATGCGGATCGATATACAAGGCGATAAAAATGGGGGAGAAAGAAACAAAGAGAAAAGATATGCGGAAGCTTACAATAACTCACCGGTTTGTGAACAACAAGGGACTGGTTACCTTCACCTTTCAATTGAACCAATGATTAACTATAAATCCCAATAAATAATCAATGGAAACCAAATTGAATCCACAAGACGGAAACCTTCTATTGAATGCAAAAGAAGTTATGATAGCAACTAAGGGAATCCACCCTCAATCACTCACTACGATTACGCTAAATTATGACTAAGTTAAACTAGTCTAAGAACTAAGCTCTCAAAAGAGTTAAGTGTTTTTTTCATCAAAGTCTAATGAAAAATACTGCAAACTCAAATATTTAATCATAACACAATTTCAAGTGCAATCACATATCTCATATTTTTTATTAGGCTAGCATACTCATTTTTTATTTGTCACACCATTTTCACACATTTGAATCAAAAAGAGTTGCAAATCTCATACAACCAACAAAATTGTATTTCACATTTTTCAACATAATGTGAATTGTCAAGGAAAATTTCATCACATGTTATACGATATTTTTCATTTCAAAAATGAAATTTATCTCACCCAATAATTTCATGTCAAATTGGATACTCAAACACTTTTTTATTTCTTTTATAACATGCAAGATAGATAAATTCATCACAGAATCAAATGTGAATTATTCCAAAACTAATATATACAATTGTCACATTTTCTTAAAATATTTTTTGAAGATGTAAAAAGTTACATTTTTTCATTATTAATATTTTTCTCAGTTCATCAACCTCCACTATTTCAAAAATTCGAATTTCACTTTATATTCATGAAAAATAGTATCACTTTATTCATGAGAATATTAGGTAAAAGATTTTTTTACCTTTTATCTGCAACAAGTAGAATTTTTTTTTTTTTACCTTTTCTCCGTTTGAGTTGAGCAAGTAGAATACTTGCTTATCTCTTTCCTTTCACTCTTTTGAAGAGATCTAGCAACGTTGAAGTAATGTTGAGGTCTTCAATCTTAATATCAACAATTTTGAAACTGTAGCAAAATCATAAATCTCCTTACAATTGTTGGTGAATAAGTTATAAATTACATCGAAAAATTACAAGAAGTGAAGAAAAAAAACAATGTTTTCAGGCTGAGACGCATATATCTCGTTCTCTTTAAGGATATTCGAGTCCACTGTGGCATAATCTACACCGATCCAATGGTATTACTCTTGACTTATCCCCTCCAAGATACAACAACTCAACAACGTTGTGTGACTCAAGTAACTCCAGATTAGTTGAAGAGTCCAAAGCTCCACCAAAAAAGCACCTTCTTTCAACATATAATTTATCTCTTTTATATAGTGGATATAGTTAAAGACTTCAAATATATTCTATGTCTCAACTCTCTCTTTCACTATTACACACTACAATATTTTTCCTCACTTATCATATTTCGCGTTGTATATCATCTTGTGTGTGTATACAACATAATGCAAGATACAACTCTTTGTAGGTGTGAAATTCTACCATGTATTGAATAGAAAGAATGTGAGTAGTAAAGTGGGAGGATAAATGACTTAGAGGTTACACAAGTTACAAGGCATAAAGAGGTACATCATGGCATTAGTGATTACACAAGTTACATCAAGAATAATGATCACCTCCTTGCGAATTTAATACATGTACTAGTGCCTTAGAACAAGAAGCATATGGTCAAATTGAGCAACTCCAAGGCCACAAAGCTGATGATATAATTGGAAGCAATGATTTTGGGAAACGATGAGCCTATTATTGAAAGGCATCCTGCTAATTTGTGGCTTTGTGATCGTCAGTCACCACATCTACTAATTACGTAAACATAAAAGTTAAGGTGTGACTTGTAGTTATATGCATTAATTCTTTGGTGTAATGGCTGTTGTTTAGATAAATTTTGAAATTGCAAACAATGAGTATAGAAACTCTTTGCTATTATTTTGGTGTATGTTTCAGCTGAATAGCCCGCTAAATGAAAAGATACAAGTAGTCATATGCATTAATTGTTTGTTGTAAGCATTACTTAAAATGTTGCGTGTCCATTATTAGAATTTGAAAGAATCCATAGTTACAAGGTTCTCACCATGATTTGACATTGTTGCTTTTGATCAAACTCACAAGCTTTTTTCTCAAAAGCCCTTTATCGTAAAGATTATTTCTACTTACCGTAGGTAGCGTACTTTTCTTTAAAAAGTCTCACACCAACAATCTCCTCTCAAACTAAGTTAATCACAAAACTCCTACTAAACTAAGTCTTACTCCATCACTCCACCATCTTCAGGCACATCCATGTTAAACCAATGGCGATAAGATCAATTATTAGGCTAAGTCAGGCCAAAGGTATTCTTAACACAGTTCGACACTATCTGTTTTGGGTTAGGCCCACACGAATTTATCCAAAAAGGCGTCACACCATTAATATTACTCTTCCCCTTCTAAGTAGCTTCATTTTCTTTTCGACTACCAACATTAGAGTTTTGTTCTCACATCCAACATTTTCTTTCGTCAGGTATTCTGAGTGTTCGACTTGAAGGCTGAACTCAATTTGTTGTGATGCACTCTGTAATTGTGAAATTCTAATTGGAAAAGAATGTTTAGGGGGTATGATGAATAGTAACGTTGTCTTATTTTAGGTTTGCAGGTTGCTATTTGGTTTATTATGCCATTGAATGGGTCATCAGTCACTGATGCTAATCATGCCACCTCTGTGATCATTATGCTTCAGTATGTGCCGAGATTGTTACTCGTTTCCCCCTTAAATTTAAAGGTTATTAGGAATACAGGTGTTGTGACAAAGACTACTTGGTCTGGAACTACATAAAATCTCCTCTAATATTTGCTAGCAAATCATGTAAGTTCAGTAGTCTTTGATTTTTTTTTCTCCTTTATCAAACTGCGCAAAAGGCACATCCCTTCCCAAATTTAAATCCTTGTTTTGGTCATCACTGCCTCTAAAATGACAATCCTAAAGGAACTTTTTTGAGAGAGTACAGAGTACGATATGTCAACATGAGATTAAGCTAAAGTTAGCGGGTAAATCATATACTGCTTATCTCAACTGTATCTAATTTAGGTAATCATAAACAAGACATAACTAATTTTGGATAGGTTAAAGGTGTCGCTAGCACAAAATAGCATGCGGCGGGGGTGGGGGGGGGGAGGGGGCGAGAGAATCAACATATTTTTAGTGCATGAAAGAGAATAAGGATTGATCAATTAGTTCATAATGGAGAAAGGAGGGACACATTAAAGTGATTGACTGGCCCTCACCTTTCAGTCTCACTGCCAATGCTGTTGGAAACTTGGAATATCTATCTGAGTTACACCATAAAAAATGTTATAGAATGAATATAGACGATTTGGAGTCGGCGGCTCTCCCAGGGTTTTCTCACCTGAGATATCTGGGAAGAGGATCAAGTTGGTCCTTGCGAACAGCTTGATGAACTATCTTCTTGGTTGATTTTATTCAACGATCGACCAAAATATTAATAATTAATAAATAAATAATAAAAATAAATAAAAAAATTATTTATTTTTATTAATAACTTGCATGGCTTTCAAATTAAGTTCTAAATTAGTGGATGCTGCCAAAGGGAGTGGCGATGCCATACGCAAAAAGGAAGAGATTCATAGAATGGCAGAGACAAATAGAGCTTTACACTATGGAGATGTGAGAAGAGGTATATTTTACATCCCTGGGGAGCTATAATTGGAGATATCATTGTTTCTGGTTAATTATTTCGTGGATTGGATTTCACTTGACTATCTACGGTTTCATTGCGTGTGCTCGCGGTAGAAGTTTCCTAGGAATGTACATAACTCATATATACGGAGAGAGAGCAGATAATGAGTGGTGGAATTATTTAACCTATGACTATTCTAGTCATTTCAAGCTCTTTATGGATCAGGCATCGGTATATATGAGCATATTAAGCTAAGTATTTTGGTGATTTCTGAACATGTAAACTGACAGATTCCAGCAGTTAATATGTCGATCAAGTTTGATTAAAAAGCTGGAGCTGCTACCGAGGTGTGGTCGAAAGTTTGCCAAGAAAGGCCAGATAGAAGCATTTCTAATGCTTTTGTTCTCTCACCTCTACATCTGTGATCTGTGTGTGTTTATTCCATTGTTGCTTAGAAAGGGGAGAAGATAAGTGAATAGGTTCTCAGCGGATCTATGTCGCACTTCTTTTTGTTGCTTTAGCATGAGTCTTCTTCCGCTGTGTCTTGCTCAACAGATGATGTGAACAACTCATTTTATAATTATATGTCACAATGTATTGAATTTTTCAATAATTGACTGTTTTCCCATAAAAATTTCATTAGTAGTTTTCATTGCAGTTAATTTTCTACCTCTATAATGTACCTTTATTTTATCTTTTTTACCATATTGGTCAAGTGTTGATTTAAAACAAATTGGCGGAACAAATCAATGCTTACGATATTTGTTCCTTCCAGCTAAATGACTTTGCAGAGGTCACAACTTATGTTTTTGAATTTTGATGTAGACATGAAGACAGGAAAAAGGCAACTTTTTATGGCATAATATTGCCTGAAAATCTGCGATTTTATTTTATAAAAGAGCAAAATATACAACGAAGTACTGCCAACATTTCATTCTCTGAACAGACAAAACACAACGAAGACGTGCCAACTTTTATTTACTAATAACTAGCTAAGTGGGCATTAATCTAGAGCAGATGCAAAAGCACTCTGCTTAGCAATCAGTGTTTGCAATGGAACAAAACACTATGAAGACATGCCAACTTCTATTTATTATAATTTCTAATAGGGCGTGGCGCAGGTGACAGAAGCACTCCGCTCAATCATCAGAGTACTTGTGATGGTGGCGACTCCTATGGCCTTGTTTCTTCTCCTCATCCTCTTCAGAGTCGTCATCCCCCTGCCAATTTATCAGATCAACTCTATAGAAGCTGAATAAAACTCTAGGTTGCATGCTACTGAACATAGATAAGAGAACGAAAAGCACAAAACTTCGGTTACATTCTGTTGCAGTTATGCTATTCAAAAATAAAGAAGAGTAATCAGGTACTTACATATTTCTTGCGACCATAGCCTTCATCATCATCGTCACGCCTCCCATATCTGGGTTTTCTGTAGTCCTCTTCCTCAGACCTTCCATAACTAGGCCTCTCAAATGATGTCCCGTAGCCTTCACTCTCCATCGTCTCATAGTTTGAATGCCCATAACTAGTTGATTTCCCTCCATAGCCATACCCATTGTCCTGTTCCTCTCCGTAGTTTGTCTTCTTCCCATACCCGCTAGATGCATAGTTATCAGAGCCTGTCTTTCGCCCGTAACCAGAACCATATTCTGAGTTTTTCTCCTCGTTATCACTGTTTCTTCTGTTCCTTGATCCATAATCGGATCCAGGTCTACTCCCATATCCACCAGGTTCACATTCACCCGAGTCAGTCTTTCGTCCGTAACCAGACCCGTATTCTGAACTTTTCTCTTGGTACTCACTTTTCCTTCCATGCCCGGATACAGGGTTGCTACCATATCCACCAGACCCGTACTCATCATTCTTTTTTCCATAACTAGACCCGTATTCTGAGCTTTCCTCCTCGTACTCACTTTTTCTTCCATACCCTGATCTATATTTATCAGGGTCTGTTTTGCGTCCATAACCAGAATTGTAAGCTGAGGTTTTCTCTTCATACTCACTTTTTCTTCCATAGCCTGATCCATACTCATCAGAGTTCGTCTTTCGTCCATAACCAGAACTGTATTCTGAGTTTTCCTCCTCGTCATCACTTTTCCTTCTGCGCCTTGATCCATACTCATCAGAATCTGTTTGTCGTCCATATTCTGAACTCTTCTGTCCATACCCGGTATCATCAGATTCACCATACTCGGTTTCTCCACCATAACCTCCTCCGCTAGGATGATTACGACGAGGCTTCGCATCTTCATCCCCATCCTTAGATGGACGGAAATGTGAGGGACGAGACTTGGGCTTGGAATAGCTCTGGTACTCATTATCAAGAGCTTCATCAGCATAGGCAGAGGGTTGAACAGAGGAAGTATAATGAGGACGATCATAGTCGAAATCATCAGAAGAAGAGGTGGGAGGATAACAAGTCTCATCGGAAGGCGGAATTGGACGGCCATAAGTCAATGAGATATTGTATCCACCACCATAGGGAGTCTCATCATACTCATCGAATTCAGGGACATCATCACTTCGATGGTAGCCTTTCGGGTAGTAAGACATGGTTTGTGGTAATTCCCTCTAAGCTTAATTTCTTCTTTGATTTGAGATGTGAGGAGCTGGAACTTAAATGCTCAAAAGAAATATGAGCAGTTAGTTAGTTTAAACAAAACGTATAAGGGGGAGAGACAGTTACAAGTAGTTGGATTGGGAAACTAGGTTGTTAAGGATCCACACTACATGGCAGTCTGTTAAATAACTTTCAAGATTATTTTGTGTTTGGTAGCGTACGGCAATCATTACGTGGAGCTACTTCGAAATACTATTATTACTAGGGAATACCAAGGTGGGATATTTTGTGACCCAAGAAAGTTAAAATTTAGTAGTGCTGCTGTATTTCTAACTTTCTATGGTCATAAAATTATTTACATGTGGTGTGAGCAAGTATTTATTGTTATACGATTAATTGAGTTTATATATCAAAATCCCCGTATTCCTTAAATTGAATTATGGTCATCAATTGGCATGAAAGCCTTAATCTGACACAGAGGCAGTCACCATTAAGAGTATTCCACAACAAACAACATAAATAATCTAAATAAAAATGAAAAAACAAAAGATCACACCAAATGACTTAGAGTGTGTTTGGTACCAAGGAAAAAAAATTTGGAAAATGTTTTTTAATTTTTTTATATTTGATTGTTTGGAAAATATTTTTCAAGTCAAGTTATTTTTCTCAAATTTAAGAAAAATGACTTACTTCCAAAAGGTAAAAAAAAGTATTTTCAAAACTCTATTTCTTTGTCATACCCAAACCTTTCACCCTAACTCGACTTTCGGGTCTCGGAGTCGGGTCTTGGGGTTGGGTCTCGGTTCGAGATTTAGCATCCAATCTCGGGTCAAAATCAGGGTCGTCCCAGGTCGGAATTCAGGGTCGTCCCAGGTCGGAATTCAGGGTCTGGTCTCGGGTCGAGATTCGGGCTGGGTCTCGGGTCAAGATTTGAGGTCGGGTCCAGGATCGAAATTTGGGGTTGGGTCTTAGGTAAGGATTTATAGTCATGTCTCAGGTCAAAATTTGGGCTCGAGTCTCGGGACAGGATTTGAGGTCGATCTTGTGTCGGGACATGGGGTCGGGTCTTGGGTTGAAATTCGGGATTAGATCTCAGGTCGAGATTCAGGGTCGGGTCTTGGATCGGGATTCAGGATCGGGTCTCGAGGTAAGCTTTCAGATCGAGATTCGAGGTCAGGGGTCAGGGTCGAGTCTTGGGTTTAATTTGGGATTGGGTCTCGGGTCGAGTCTCAGGTGGAGATTCGGGCCAGGGTCACTGGTTGGGATTCAGGGTCGAATCTCGAATCGAGATTCGGGATCGAGTATCGGGTCGGATCTCGGGTTGAGATTTAGGGTTGGGTCTTGGGTTGAGATTCGGGATCAGCTCAGATTCGAATTCGGGTTTGAGTCTCGGTTAGTATTTAGGGTCGAATCTCGGGTCGGTATTATAGGTCCATTCTCAGGTTGGTATTTGTAGTCGGGTCACAGGTAGAAATTTGGGATGGGTTTTGGTCAGGATTCGGATCAAGATTCAGGGTTGGATCTTCGCTCAGGTCTCGATATTGGGTCCCAGTTCGGGACCCAACCTTGAATCTCGATCTGGTACCCGATCTCAAATCTTGAACCGAGACCCGACCCCAAATACCAAACGGGGACCCGACCTTGAATCGCAAATAGAGACTAAAGACTCGACCCCGAATCTTGAACCGGGACCCGACCTCGAGACGCGACCCTAAATCTCGGACCAGGACCCAACCCCAAATATGGACCCCGAATTCCGACCCGAGACCCTACTTTGAATCCCAATCCGAGACCAAACACAAATTCTGACCCGACTTGCGTCCCTAAATTTTTGTGTCATGAGTTGTCGTTGTCGGATATGGTGTCATTAGTATTTGGCAAAATTATACATATATGCTCTTGAGACAATATTTTCTTCTTCCTAACCAAACATCAGCAAATAAGTAAAAAAATTTACTTCTTTTAATGGAAAATATTTTCTAAGAAAACATTTTCCATTAAAAATATTTTCCATCATACCAAACACACCCTTAAATTAATTAAAATATGATTTTCAATTTTATTGAAACTAGTTTAACTGAGCGCGGTTATAAAAAATCTTATTACCTTTACAAATTTATTTATAATATTCAAAAATTAAAAATACTTTGTTACATATTCTTTTTAGCCTTCAAATTCAAATAGATTGTAAGTCTTATCATTATACTTTTTAAAACATATTCTTGAATTTCTTATCACCTGGACAGGGTTTGCAGGTAGTTAGATTCGACTACTAAATTATAGTTAAAAAATCATTTTACCTCTCAAACTTTGCTTAATATTAAATACCTTTCTCAATTTAACAATTATCATTTCCAAAATATTTATTTTGTTTGAATTATCATCAATTACCTTATTTATTACAAAATATTTTGTGACATGTTGAAAATTTTCAACCTAACTCGGACGCACATTTACTTTATTATTCCAACAAATATATACTCAGCACTATTAGAAAAAGAAATATGTTAATTATAAAAAAAAAATTGTATATAATTTGTTTACATACAAAAATTTTACGTTATAGTAATATACTTTTTTGATTCTTTCGTTCATTCTCTAAGTGATATAGTTTTTACTTGAAGAAAGTCATATAAATATTATATCCATCAATTCCGATAGTTTCTCCCTTTTTAAGGTCTTCCATTATAAAAATTGATCGTTGGGGTTAGCTTAAAACATTTGTTTCTACCAAGTACATTGATGATATTTATCATAAAATCATAAACGCAAAATTTAACATAGGAAAGAAAAAGACATATCTGCTTATATATTATTGATAAGTAAAGCAATGGTGCAACACCCCCTCGAAGAATAAGATGTCATTTTATATTATTAAATTAAAAGAGGAAAATATATATACAAAAGAAAAAGAATAATAAAAAGAAATTGAACATAAACAATCCACATTTTTTTTTAACCTTGGCCACCGCAGAGGCATCTTAAGCAAAATCATAAAACGCTAATACTGATAAATCACAACTAAAAAATATCCTAAGAAATCATTACACGTAATTCATATTATATTAAAAGGAGGATAGTCTAGATTAAGCTAAGTGGCATATTAAAAATTATGTCACTTGGCATTTTTACAACAAATTTTGTTTTGAAAAATCTAATACTAATCTAAATAAAAATATTTAATTGATAATGGTAAGAGTGGGCAGTTGGCAGTTGGCAGTTGGCAAAGGAGGCTATTTTAAAAACTTAATTTGACAAAGAGACACAAGTCTTAAAAATTAGGAAAAGAGATTTTCGGGACTCACTCAATTGAATTTTTATATCCAACAAACCTAGCACACAAGTCTTTAAAAATATACTTTACTCCCATTTTTCTTTCAATCCATAAGTTTTATAAAATACATTTTAGTCCATCCACCAAAATGTATAAATATTTTATTTATTAAAAAAAAAAAAGCTAAGTCTTCCTCCACAAGTCACAAAAGGTCTCGTTTCCCTCCATTTTTAACCACTCAAGCCGTTTTTTGTTCGTTTTTCCGGCAGCGATCCATCCGAAAACTAGTGCACCATTGTCATCCTCCACAAGCTTATAGAAAGTACAATCTATTTCTATTTTGTTCTCCATTGTTGCTAATAAGTTTTGAAATCAATCCCAACTTTTGAAAGTGAGTCTTTCTTCATTAGACATATTTCAAAACTCTAGGTGTCATTTAAAGTCAAGAATACATTTCATTAGGCCGGTGGCAGCTGAAAAGGTTATTTTTTGCGATTTGATAGCTAGTGTATGAAGATCTTGCCAATCATTGGCTTGCAGAGTCTAGGCTCCACCATAAGTAAAATCTAGGCATAGTTTATTTTCAATCTATACCGAGTATTTCTGAAATTATTATTGTTGATTGTGAATTCTTAGGTGAGTGGGAGGAGACTCCCGCTTGTTGGAACTGAAAAAGTGCTAATAAGCAGACAGTCCCATTGCATTAAAGCGTAACAAGTCATATAATGACATGGTTGAAAGCATAAAGGAGAGTGGGGAATTGAGTAGCGATCGAAGCGACTTGACAATAAGTTACTTAATGAAGGTATGAAAAGTACACCAACCTTCATCAAGAATGATAGGCAGGTTTGATTGTACATGCTTGATGTTGCTCCAGATGGTTCTCGATCAATTTTGAGAGTGAACTTTGTCAATAGAGCTGATGATGCCTCAACATTAACCCTCCCCCCTCCCAACAACACCACTAGAAGAACCACGAGATGTCCATCTAGTCAGTTTTATTTCGACAAAACTTGAGGAAATGACTGATCACGAGATAAAGATTGAAGAAGATGTTTTTCAGACTACCCCAATTGTCGAGGGTCATAAAATAACCACTTATTTTCGAATGAAATCGGTTTTCTCCTTAACCAAACATTCCAAGACAAGAAAACATTGAAACTAAAATTGAAGCAGGATTCTATTAAGAATCGGTTTGACTTTTTTTAGATTCAAGACATGCAAAAAGTTTTACAAGTTGAAGTTTAAATCTCTTGTTTGTGGCTTGATGTTGTGAGCCAAAAAGTACCACACCTCCGAAATATTTAAAATCTACAAGTACGTCAGTAAGAAAACTTGTGGTGGGGAACATGTCACGGGCATCCATAAGAATACTATCGTCGATGTCATCGCTTTACTTTGCCTTCAAGAATTTATTAACAATAAAGGTTCATCCCCACCGGATATTCTGAGGATTGCGTTTACGGAGCTACATTGCACTCCAAGTTACTGGAAGTGTTGGTATGAAGGTGTCCTCGCCAAGAATATGGTTAGAGGGACACTCGAGCATGGATATTTTTGCTTGCCTACTTTTCTCCTTCTATTTAATAGCTTGAATCCCGGTTTCATAAACACTCTCGCCTTTGATAAAGATGAGAAAGAGGGTGTGCGTAAGTTCAAGTATTACTTCATGGCCTTTATGACTTTCATTCCAAAATATGCTTATATAAGGAAGGTTATTGCCGTTGTTGGGACTCATCTATACGGTAAGTACGAAGGCGTTTTGCTGATCGTTTTTACACAAGTTTCCTTTTCTATGGTGGACAAGGAGAATGATAATTCTTTGAGATTATTCTTTGAGAAATTGAAGATGATTGTGCCTAACAAACCAGATCTGTGCATCATATCCAATAGCCATAAGAGCATAGCCAACGGCTTTTCCAGTGCCTATACGCATGGGCATCACGGATTCTGTATGAGGCATCTTGGTGCCAATCTCTGAAAAAAATTCTAGGTTGGTGATAAGCTCTGTTTGTACTACAATGTAGTAAAGTCATATAACTTCAATAAGTTTAGCGATCACTTTCAAGAGTTCAAAAGTTATTTCCCGAATGCGGATGTCTTCCTCGAGTATGAACTTGGGCTTGAAAAGTGGAGAAGGGGACACTTTTCAGGCAATAGATTCAATGTCATGACCACCAACATTGTTGAGTCCCTAAATCCCATGTTGATGGATTAAAGGGAATTCTTGTGGCTTCCACATTACATGTCATCTCTAGGATATTTACTGACAAATTCAGAGAGAGGGACACAGAGATAAACAAGTCAAATACCTTATTCGTGCTCTATAGTGAAAAAGTCATAAGGGAAAACATGGCCGAGGACAGAACTTTATATGTGAACAACATAAACAGTAGCACCACTGAATTCACCGTGATTAGAAGTAACATTATTGCCAAAATCAATCTCAAGGAAAGATCATGTTCTTATCGGCGTTATCACTTGGTGAAAATACGATATTGCTATGCGATGAATGCCTTGAGATTAAAGTTCGACAATGAATATGGTTCAAGCATATACGAGTACTCTTTATTTTTCTACTCAGCTCATCGTACCTCCTTGCATAATTCAAGACTATTTGTGTAATCCCTTTATTATCGGAGTAGAGTGTTCCGCAAGAGTATTCGGACATCAATTTTTTTAATCCCCAGAAGAGGAACAAGTGCTCCTTGTGCAAGAGATCAGGACATAAGAGGACAACCTATAGCTTGAACCAACAATAGCATGCCTTTGTATATTTTTTATAAATTCATTCCACTGCATTAATAAAAAATTTCCACTTCAGTTTTCATAGTCTTTGTTCATTATTTATCATAGACCTGCAGTTGTACATTCTATATTATTGTCACCTTCTATGGTAAATTGTCTCATCTACTTATGATCTATAATAAACTATGATCGTAGTTTATTGAAAATCCTAAAATTAGTGTGAGCATAGTAACGTATAGAAAGCGCCACCAAATTTGAATGGTCCATTTTAATTACCTTGGTTTTCATAACACACTTATTTATTCAGGATTGGTTGTTCATTCATCTACCACTAAGCCTAGTCTATTTAAACCACAAGGAATCTATTATATATTAATAATCTACTCTTTCTATTTTCAAAAATCAAACACTACTTCTAGAATTAATGGCAAGAAGGGTTTATGTGCTGAGAGGGGAGGGCATCGGGGAGAACAATCCTCACCAGAGAGGCAAGAATCACGACCTCCTTGTGATGATGAACAACATAGACAGGTTGTTCCGCAGGCTCTCCGAGGACGAGCGCCGCCTTACCCAGGAGCTCCATCGTATGGCCCGTTTATTGCTGGCCATAGAGGAGGTCCTCCAAGTCAATTTTGACGCACTAGTCACCCCC
>JBDJHY010000049.1:6509464-6523330 GCA_039654485.1 Withania somnifera | reverse complement strand
CGCTGTTTCTCCTCTTCCTCCACCATTTGTTGCACTTTCTTGATAAATTCTTCCTCCTTGCCTTTTCCCCTTTCCTGCAGCAGTAACCAATATAAGCAACACCTCAGGTAAATTGGTAAATAACGAATAGGAAACTATACAAAATAACGGCTACCCTGCAAGTGACCAGGGAACAATGACCATTATGAATTGAATATAGGGAATTTAAAGAACAATATTCTGGTTTGCTTGTAGCCATAGAATTCAGTCCATCTTCCAGTGTCCGGTCTGTATATATCACTATTTGTGGCAATAGCACATATCAACCAAATATAGTGCAACTGCATATTTGTTGATATTTGCACAAGAAGCCACCAATTAGGCAACCAAACATAGAACTCACAAACCTCGGTTCTAAGTTTGAAGGGCTTTTGGGAGGTTGCTCTAAGCTGCATTCTCTTCCAGCTTGTTCTAGCAAATGTGCCTGATGAGTTAGCACTCTGCAGCATTAAAAAATGAAAATAAATGAATAGAGATCAACACAAATTCATCTCAATTTCTTGCAGTGATGGATAAGAAGAAAATTCTTACATCACGTCTTCTCCTTCGACCACCACCTGAAGAAGTCCTGCTTGAAGTACTGAAGCTTGGAATAGCAAAAAAACAAAAACAAACAAAAAAAGAAGAAGAAAATCCAACTTCAGCACTTAAATGAGGAATAAAAGAACAAGAAGAAAACAAAAGTCACATTTCAATCATAAACTAACAGGAATCCACTATAAGAACCCAGTCTCACCAAATACAAGCTCAGATAAAGAAAAAGAATCGATGGTGTTTCAAGCACTAACCATCCATGGCTGCCATCCAATGAAGAGGCACGGCGTGAATCCAAGCCTAAACTCTCAGATGTGATGAAAAAATCTGGTGGACAAAACGATGATGAAGATACCTGTGTCTCAGGAATCTTGTGGGGCAGCAAACCACTCAATGCCCCTTCCTTTTCCTTTTCATCTTTATCCCCTTCCTCTTCACACTCATTTGTTTTGGGTGCTAAGAGAAGCTTCTCAAATGCCTTAACCAAATTCAACACTTTCCCAGAACCAGGGTCAGGTACGCTTTGTCTTACTTCTTCCAACGGCCTCTCTCTCCCCCTCTTTACATTCCCAACAACACTCATTCTACCCAAACCCACGCCTTCCTTTGACTTTCCCCCCAATTCAACTAATGCACCCTCGGAAACTGAAACAGGAATTGTTACCTCCTGGTCGACTTTAGTCAAGAATTCGTCGTGATCCAATTTGTCAATTCCATTCTCATCCTGTTCATTTCCACCACGATTTATAAAGAAGTCTTCTTGAGAAGCCCGAAGACTCTCATAAGCAACACAAAGACACTTCTTCTTCTCAGCACCAACCTTACTACACTTACAAATCACTGAAGTGTTCACATCATCTCTATTAGACTTCTTCTTCGCAATCACAAACTTCCTCTGACGAATCTTGTTTTTAGGTGATGGTGAAGCCAATTGACTAGTACTAGGGTTTTTTGAAACTGACCTTTGTGTTTTCGTCGCCGATTTCGCCATCGATTTTGAAAAAACTGGACTGTATTCGACATTGGGGTTCAAATTTTCGGAATTTTTGGAACATTTCTTAGGCGTAAGCCTAGTTGATTTGACGCCGGAATCCATCAAAGCGGCCGGAGAAGCAGTGTGATTGTCGCCGGAAAGATGATCGGAATTAGGGTTTTGTGGTATTGGTGATTGGCTTAGGGTTTTCTGGTTATTGTATTCATCAATGTAGGAGAGAAGAGGGGGAAAAGAAGTACACGTTGAGCTTTAGACGCTCCTGGCTTTTGTAACGGCTAGTTTTTGTTTTTTTTTTTTCAAACGACTCGCTCTTTTAGACCATAATTAATCGCCACATAAATTACCACTTGGTAGTTTGTCCCAAACAAAAATAATTTAATTTCAAAAGAGATACTACAAATTATGATTAACTTTTATATCACTAATAATTAATCATTGTTAAGTAATTAAAGTTTATTTAGATATACATGTGATATGTTCATAGTTTTATTTAAATAACAATATATCCAGTATAATTTCACAATTGAGGTCTAGGGAATATAATTACGTGTATTGTAGCTTTATCCTTATCTTGAAATATGATTACGTGTATTGTAGCTTTATCCCTATCTTGAAAAAAAAGATAAATGTTGTTTTTGATACACCTCGGATCAAGTATGTAAAGTAAAGACAATGATAAAAAAATCATAGTAAAAACACCGGAGAAAAGAACTGTAGCAACAACAAATAATGTGATAATCGAAGCAAGGGTTGGCTCTATGTGTGATGAAAAAGACAACCACCTTAGGTCCCCAAATTATGAGGGCCTCGTTTTTTCTTAATAATAAGAGATTATATGTATTCTTTACAAATAAATTTAGATATTATTTGTAAAAAATATAAATTTTTTATATAAGAGGAAAATAATATTAAAAGAAGTTTGATATAGTTAGAATATTATGTCTCAGTAATGATTAAGTGGACGGACTATAATAAATTTTATAAACAAAATTAAAATTTAAGGCCTCAAATTCGATTTTGGCTTTATGCCACTATTATGTTTGAGCCGCCCCTGGTCGAAGTTGAGGAGATAACATGTAATACTAAAATTGAAAGATACTAAAGTTAGACAACTCTCGACTACCTACTAACCATTTACGATGTTCTCAACCTCCATATTTTTCTATTTATAGTCAATGCTCGGTAAACTGTAGGTGTTGCAACTCATCAAATATTGTTCTGTTTAATCACCTTAGGTTTATATCATGAGGCACAAATGTTATAACCAACCTCCACTAGAGGCATATCATCCTCAACTTTATTACAATTCTCAACTCGAGGTACAGAGCTTTTGTTATTGATTTCTATGAATTCTTGAAGGAGTACCACACTTCTTCAAATTGGAGGTTTCTTCATATTGTTTTCCATAATCTTTCATGAGTTGATTTATTTAGTAAAGAGAAAATTTCACAAAAAAGACACTTAATAATTTACTTTGCATAGAATCGGCCAAAAAGATACTTTATAATTTTCCAGCCCAATACATTTTTCGGCCCATAACTTAAAACAAATTTTTTTGTAGTAATATTGGGGTCTGCGTTCATTTTTGAAAACAAACTTCACATTTCGCACACGAATTTCTTCGATTCTTTACTCCAAAAATCATCCACCTATTTGTTCAAGCTGAAATCGTTCACAACGCAACTCGAAAACTTCTTATACATAAGTAATAGGTGAAAATTCTGTATTATTTTTAGTTTTTCTACAATTCAAGATTTAATTTGAGATTTAAAAGGCAATACCTAATTGCACATACCTAGATGTGGCAAGCAAATGGCAAGCTTTGTTGAAGAGTTGATGATGAGGTTGAATTTCATTGAAAGACAGCTTATCCAAAAGTCGTTTCCTTGGATGCCTCCATATATTATGTAATATTAACCATGACCTCTTTATGCACCTACACGCTCTCACACACCACCTCTTGTTGGACAGGTGTTGGTGAAGACATTGAACTTCACATGAAGACAATATCTTTGAAAGTTATTTCATTGGATGTCTACGCATTTTCCGTATTATTAGCCAAGACATCTTAGACCTGCATGCTTTCCCCGCAACATTTTATCGATCAATCACGTAGTTCCCTACATGTCTAATTTTGATTCATTGGCTTTCACAACAACCATAGTGCAAGTAATATTCATTAGAAGTGCAGATTTGGTTGTCCATTCTCATTAGAGCCTGATAAAGTATAACAGTGTCTGCTCTCATCCTATTGAAGATAAGAGTATAAGTCCTCTTGAGAAGGAAAAGGAGCTTTTCAGAGAATTTGAACGTAGATCTGATAATCCTCTTGAGTTTAAACCGGCCAAAAAAGCAGTTATTTCATTTCAACCAATTGGTGAAAGAGAATTGCTTATCAATACACTTCACTTGGATATCCGAATAATAGTCAATCTCGCCTCATAACCTAAACTCAAAATAATAATCCATAATAGTCAACTCATATTGCTTAGTGGCATGAGTTATATTCAAATCTCAAAGATCTAGAGATCATTATCCTAACGAGAATAAGTTCACTTAGTTGAATCCCATAACCTTTGAGTGATATCAAGCAACAATTATTGCTTAGACACTTAAGGATGCATAGTATTTAAAAGTCATGTAATAACAATGGAATTATCAAATATCTCATTAACCATAGTTAGCATTAGCTAGAGCAAGTGCTTGTGTTCTTCTATAAATATAACCAAGTAAATTTCAACATACAATAAAAAACAAACAAGATCTTGATCATAAAAAGTAGACCTATCAAACTTCTGGAAGAGTTATTATTTACCATATTTGTGTCCCACTATTTCTACTCTACCGTTTATTGTTATTTTTGCACCCCTATCCGATGGTTTGAAAAAGAATGTCGAGACATTCAGAAAGAGAGTATTACATTTCAAGGATTATAGTATGGTCCTATTGATTCTATCAGAATAAGATTGTATAGTGTCCCACATGAAAAAAAATGTAGCGTATACTCTATAATAAGGGCAGAGTGTAATAATAAAGTTTACACAATTCAATAATATATTTCATGTGCCTTTATTTCACATGGTACCAGAGCTTAGGTGAGACATATCCGAGATCAAAAACTGAGACATATAATTTTCGTGCTTCAATTGTTGACAACTGCTAAGACCGTTCTGTGTCACTCTCTTTGTAGTGTGTCTTCTGTGAAACTGCAACTACCACAAGGTAGAGAAATCTCCAACTACGGGACCCCAAAAATACTTGATTGCTTGTACTTATTCTAAGTAGAGATATCCAATTCTTGCTTCTTTAAGTTCGTCATTCATGACAAAAACGCAAGCCTTTTTCCTAAACTAAATAACATGTTTAAAATGGACAAAACAAGCGCATCAACTTTGAATCAATATATCATCACAGAAGACAATATAATTGAGTGTCAATCTTCTCCTACTGTGTTCGAGTCGTTTCATTGACCTTACTAACCTTTATCATTTAGTGATCAAACACCTTGACTTTTGCACCACAACTCAACCGAGAAAGCTCAATTTAGGTAGTTTAAACTTTCCATTAGCAGCTATTTAGTAAACATATGACTTGAACTGCTTCAAATTCCCGAGTTTTTGGAACCAAAAATATCGAATCCAAAAGGTTGGATTGAAGAGAGTTCTATCCAAAGTTTAGCAAACAACTACAAATAATATCATATATGCCTTAACACGTTGCTGAAAAAAGTTCTAACAAGCTGAAGGTTTTCTTGATGGTTAGAAAAGGTTTTTGAAACCGACTGGAGTGGCCAAATTAGGGTTCCAACAATTGGAATCTTCAAGAAAATGACACAGGTGCCTCGGAATTCTCATATCAACCCCAAGGAACAAAGATCTGCTTCGAAAGTTGGCCAGAAAATGCTTTTTGCGCTCGATGCATGTAATAGATAAAAAAAGAACAGCTTAATGTATTAAGCTCCCACTATGTGCGGGTCCAGGTGTAATGACTCGTTCGGTCATTTCCTTGTTTTCCGTCTTTTTCTATGCTTAGAGTTGGCCCCAAGTCATTTATGACTTGCTGGGACCGGTAGCTCAGAGCCCTAGCGACTATTTTGCTAGTTATCTCAGTTTTTCTATTTTGAAAATTCAGTTTTGAAATAGTGAAATTCGAGAGTGAAATTGTAGTAAACGTGCCCGAAATCGAATTTCGACAGTTCCCTAAGCTCCAAAATGCCGACTTTGGTCTAAGTGGACCTTAGGTTCATGTCTTGGCCTTTTCTTTTGATTTTCGATTGTTTTGTGAAAATTCAGCCCAGTCAAAGCTCATTTTGGAGCTCGGGTAGTCTTTTAGTGATCGAAGCATCAGATCGTGATTTCGACGATTCCATCAACTCCTAAATATCGATTTTGAGCTAGTTGAGTCATTGGTTCGCTTCCCGGGATCTCCGGGCACTGATAGGGGAAAGGCCCCGAATTTTGGCACTGATAGGGTAAGGCCCTGATTACTGGCACTGATAGGGGCGAGGCCCCGAGTTATGGCACTGGTAGGGCCAGATTCATTTTCTGTGGTTTCCCCGATCAAACTAGAAGTTACCAAGGAACCATGCATAGCATTGAATAGAGGCGAAGCCCTGGTTATTGGCACTAATGATACTGCTCCACTTTACTTACTGCACCCCTGTGTATTTGCTTTGTATGGTGTGTTGTTGTTTGTACTTACCAGTGGTATGGGACGCCCGGTAGGTTTTGTGTGTTTACTTTCTGTTCCTTACTTAGTTGTACCCTACGGTTCGTTTTCTTTATTAGTGGCACATGCGCATATATAGTATTATGGTTAGTGGGCTTTGGCTGAGCTGGAGCACAGGTGTGTTTCCTTCATTTTTGGGTTTCCGGGTACTGGTCACTTTAGATTGTGTTCACCATGCTTAGTTCCTGTAGATCTATACTTGTATTTCCAGTATCTTAACTTTTTGATTATCTATTAGTTTTACCGTTTCCCTACTATTATCGACCTGTTTTACTTCCTCGTCTTTATTACTCGCATTTTATTTTAGCCCAGTCGGCCGATGATGCCTACTGAGTACCTTGTTTGGTACTCATGTTGCACTTTTATACCTTTTTCGTGGTGCAGATACCGGCAGGTTTTATCAAAGACGTCATGATTGTGCGGAGTAAATTCAGCTGATTGCGGAGATTGCAGTGAGCTTTGCTGTCCGAGCCAACCATGATTTCCTTGAGTTTGAGTTGCTTTATTCTGTTTACAGTAGGCCCTGTGTTGTATTACTTTTGTAGGAGTTACTTTCTATTTTCTAACTCTTTGGATATTCTGTATAGTAGCTCCATATGTCATTGACACCAGATTTTGGGATTTGAGTTATGTATGTATTCCTTCTGCGTCCTTTTTTTGTCTTTGCTTGTGTTTTTTCCACTTTGTCGGATGTTTTGAGAGTTTATAGCCCATTGCGCGTAGCTCCGAACTGTAGGGTTAGGCTTGTCTGCAAGAGGGTCGTAGACATCATCATGACCTGAGTTTTGGGGCGTGACACTGAGAAAGGACCCAACCACAAGAGTATATTGTATGCAGTCTTACCTTACATTTCTGCCTCAGGCTATTTCCGAGACTCGAACCCGTGACCTCCTGGTTACATGAAGGCAACTTTACCATTTGCTCAAGGTCACCCTTCGGTGCGTGTAACAGATGTGCCGGAGAAAAATACAGGTTTTGCCTGCAAATGACGAAAATTCTGACAGAACGGGTCTTTTGGAGTTTTAAGAGGGGTATCATTGCTACTCACCTAATCCTTATCCATACCTTAACTCAGCCGATATCACATTTTTTTACTCTCAACCTTACTTTACATCTTCGTCTGATCATCTTGATATCTTTGAGGTCTTACCTAAATGGACTTTTGAGGAGTATGTTGCTACTTCTACATCTGTAGCAAAAGTGTCACCAATCTTGACCTACCTATCACCATCATCCCATCAAGCATCAAACCCAGATAATTCATACGCGCCAGATCCTACACCTATTACAGGCTTGTCTCCTAATTTTGACTTTGAAACGGTACATGATACACTCGTAATACTAGCCCCCCATTATACCTTTTTAAGCTATTATCATATGTTACCTCCCATTATGTCTTTGTATCATCTTTATCCTTTGTTTACATCACCTAAGTAGGTAAAGAAATCCTCACCAAGATGGCAACAGGCTATCACTTGACGAGATGTCTGTTTCACATGCGATTGGTACTCTGGACCTTATTTTCCTTCCTTCACCTTCCTTCAGGTAAATATGTTATCAGTTGCCATTGGGTTTATGCAATCAAAGTTGGTTCGAACGGTCGAGTTGATCAGCTTAAGGCTCGCCTTGTTGCCAATAGGTATTGTAACACCCTGTAACAATAAGTCCATGTGCGACCAAGTTGACATCCGCAAAAGCACATAACCTATATAGGATAAAGGTGTATTTGAGCTTATAAGGTTAAGACTAAGAGTATATAAAGGTACACCATAGAGTTGAACAAGATTAGAGCGAAATATTGAAGCCTAAGTATGAGAGTTAATCCTCAATGGGTTTCACGACCAAATAAGGTCTTTTACGACCCATATGCTGCTATTTAGTGCAAGGCTTCAAGGCATAAGTATGAACCATATTGTGTGGTTTATTATTGTGAAATGAAGGTATTATTCGTACATCTTGGCATGCATTGAGGCAGCTCCAAAAGGCAGTGAACTTGTCCAAAGACATAGCCATCCATGACAGGACTTACGTCCATAAAAATGGTCCATTATTCGGCCGTGGAAAAGATCCGAGAAAAGTTTGAGCTCCTGAATCAGAATGCACCATATCCAAGGTAGGATTCGAGATAGTGAATGGCCATCCACCATAGATTGGTCCATAAAGTTAAGTTTGCAGAAAGTTTATATATATCCAAAAGTCTATTCAAAACTCCCAAAAGCTCCTCAAGGGGATTTCTTTCAATTCCAAAGGTTCAAGGTAAGGATCCTTCATAGTTCAAGCTCGATTTTTGCTCGCAATCGACGTACTTCTGAAGAAAGTTTCTTCTTCACTTCTAGTTTTGAGCTGATCTTTATTAGCCATATCTAAGCAAGGAAATCAGTAGGGTTGTCTACAAAATAGTAAGTTTGGAATTCCCTTTTCATCTATGAGTTTATAAGAACATTTTATACACCATAATAATATGCTAGGAAGCGGTAAATACAAGTTTATATGATTGTTTGAGTTGTATAAAGGGTTGTTTATTGTGAAGTACGGTTGAGGGAGTAAGCTTGACCTCATAGAAAGGTCTAGAGATTATTTGGGAAGCAGGAGAAAACAAGGGTACGATGATACACCGCTTATTTATCGTACTTGTTGAGCTTGTCGCTCGTGAGCTATTATTGTGTTGTAGGTTAATCCACGCTTCTGTTAGCTGCTTATATTGCTTCCATATTGTTATTCAATATAGATAAAGGTTGTCACTTGTAAGGCATAAGATATGCTAAGCTAAAACCTCCTTCTCTATTAGGGCATGACCCTACGTCACATGTTACTCCAATAAAGGTCAAATACAAGTTATATAATTCATGAACATAGAATCTTTGATAACTACGGTGTCTTTTACATGACTAGTCCTTAAAGCTTATAATTATTCATAGTACCCCTGCCGATCGAGTATTTTCATTGTTTTGTATGACTGCACGTGTTTTTAACTAAAGTTCTTAAAAGTCAAATGGTATATCTGTCACGTGTTAAAATAAGAACTTGTCCTATTATAGCTTGCACTTGTATACTTGATCACATAGCAATATTATTGTAAGATAAGGAGCTAATGCCTAAATAGCTAGATATCATGTTAACAGAATTTAGTTTCTATATAGATATGATAACATAAGTGATTAAACGATTTTTATCATGATCTACTTGTTATAGGCCTTTAGGGCATTATTTGATAAAAGCTATCCTTAACGACGGAAGGCTATTCATGAGTTTTACTTGACACACGCACGACGCAAATTTTGTGCATAAGGTTGAGACCATGCCATTATAGTGATCCCTAAAATCGTGACATTCCCGCTCTTTGTAGCAATATGTAGTTTGGAATGGCATGCACCAATTCCCTTGACTCAGCAAATACCCTTGACTCAGCCAATATATCACACATGGGCCTGCGAGCAAGATAATTATTGCAAGCCCACGAGTTACGCACCAAGTATCAGACGCACTTACAGTTATCTATATAGAACCATAGTCATGAGTACTTGGGAAATATAGGCCTTGCACTTGACATAAATCGCCTATGGAGTCCATCAAATGATCAATTGCATTACATATAGGCATAGGACATCAACTAGGTAACTTATTAGGTGCTTCATAATAATGAACAACTCTTAGGACAACGTATGATAAACAAATAAGGCTCATTCACATGTTACAGTTGCATATTGTGTATCTATTACTTGCATGATCAGAAGTTATTCAATTTGATATGTCATTCATATGATCATCCATACCAATTTAATTGTTATTTTGTCTACTTGACATACCAATACATGTATGTGTATTGGCATTCTTACAGGGCGCTCCATTTCTATAAATGCTGGATTAGGTACACAAGATGGAAGACATCCACGCCAGACCCTATTGCCTTCTTCAATTGATACTTTGGTGAGCTCCATCTCTATCTGGAGCTAGTATATGTCTAGTGCCTTTTTGGCTATGTTTATAGGTTGTTAATTAGGCACGTCGAGGCCCTGTCCAACCAGTTGTTAGTTGTACAGTTTTCACTCTTTAGAGGCTTCCTAAACATCGCACAGCTGCCATGTTGTATAGTTTTTGCTCAATTGACTCTGTATTGTATATATACACTGCCCATATTAGCTATTCTGCTCGCTTATTGTGTTATAGTCTTGTTACATTTCATAGATTATTTGTGTAGCAGGTGTTCATACGGTTCTTGTCCCCCAACCTAGCTGGGCGCAAAACGGGTATACTCGGATATTTGGGCTTGATTACAGTGATACTTTCTCTCCCATGGCTAAAATAGCACATGCTCGTCTTCTTCAAGACATGATTGTTGTTTGTAATGACCTTTTTATCAGTTGGAAATTATGAATCCTTCTCTCCACAGTAACCTTGAAGATGAGGTTTATATGAAGCAACCACTTAATTTTGTTGCTCCAGAGGAGTCTAGTAGCCTTGTGTGTTGGATTATGTTGATCCCACTCTCCTCGAGCTGCATTTGGAAAGTTCAGCATGGTAACTCGGGAGTTTAGCATGACTCAGAGTGAAATCTATGTATTTATTTGGTGGTGTAAGTTTAAGATATCATTATCACCTACAATGACCGGAACGGTATCACTAATTTAAAGCAACATCTCTTTCAACATTTCCAAAGTAAAGACCTCAGTAAATATTTTCTACATACTAAACTTGCTCAGTCCAAATCAGGTACTGTTGTTTTACAACAAAAGTATGCCTTAGACATTCATGAGGAGACAGAAATGGCGTGATGTAAACCATTGACACTCATTCTATGAATCTGAATGCTAAACTCTTAACTGTCACAATGACTAGAACTGACATTTTTTATTCTGCAAATATTGTAATTTAGTTTATGGATTCATCCAATGATATTCATGGGGATGTAGTTATCCGCATGCGATATATAAAGTCAGCTTCAGGCAATGGACAACTCTTCGGTGATTGAGGCCATGAGCAGATCTCTGGATATTAAAACATTGATTGGGCAAGATCAACTTCTCCCATGCATTCTCATTCTACATCTCGATAGTCTTTTAGAAGGAGGTAACTTGGTATCTTGGAATAGTAAAAAACAGAATGTGGTTGTTTGATCTATTGTAGAAGAAAAATATCGAGCAATGATATAGCAACTTGTGAGCTAGCTTGGATCAAACAGTTGTTCAGAACATTAAAATTTGGAGTCTGTTAGATGAACTTGTGTGTGATAGTCAAGTGGCCCTCATATTGCATCAAATTTGTATTTCATGAGAGGACTAAGCTACCTGAGATTAATTGTCATTTTATCATAGAAAAGATATATTATTAGAAGATATTGTCCCAAAATTTGTGAAGTCAAGGTGGTAGGTTCACAGAAATTTTCACCAGTCCCTCACTGGTCCTCAACTTAGTTACATTGCAACAAGATTGGTACATATGACCTATATGCACAAGCTTGAGGGATGTGTTGGAATAGGATTTTATACAGTCCTACATGAGAAATAATTGTAGTATATAGTCTATAAATAGGGCACAGCGTAATAATGTAGTTTAGACAAACTCAATACTCCTATTAGCAACTTATTTCACCTGTTTATCCAGCTCATCCATAACATCTGCAAATAAGTCTTTTGCTGTTGACCCTGAAGTATTTGACGAGACAGCCAGATATGCAGCCAAATCTTTGATCTGAAAGCACAAAATAAAGAAGGAAATTCTTTGGATGTGAAATTCAAAGACAAAAGGAAATTCATGAAGGTAATCACTCTCACTGTAACTCAAAAAGAATAACCAACTTTGATACAATAATCACGCCAGTGAGTTTTTGCATTAAGTATTCCCGCAGCAACATGCTCTTCCATCAGTTTACGGAACTCGTCACGATTTTTACGTTCTGCTTTTCTCAATTCTTCCTATTTGAAACCATGGTGTATGCCCAGTGAGAAAGAGATAAATAAAAGTCTCCATCGATAAATTAAGTTTAATCCCCGAGCCAAATTAACAATATACCATCCGCAGTTTTCTTTGCTCCTCCTCTTCCCTCTCTAAATCACGTATATATTCCTAATACAGAAAACGTTGCAACATAAATTCAAAGTTGGGCATGCAAATGAGATGTTTAGAAAAAGCTTCTGGTGACGTATAAGAAAAATGAGAACTACCTGGAAAATCTCCAAGCGATCAATTTTCTCAAGCCGGGGGCACCTTTCATCAGCTTCTAAGCGGTCCTGAACTTTCCGCCACTGGCTACTGGCCTGAACAAAATAAGCCAGCAACAATGGATGTTCTATCTCCAGGAAATAGAAAAACATAATATAGATAATTCCACTGGAACAAATACCTTAATAAAGTCGCAGGATTTTAAAAATTCTAAATACTCCACTCTATTGCGTTTCTGCTCCTCCAATGCCCTTGCACGCTCCTAACAAAGATCCAGTAACAAAGTAACAAAACAAAATTTATTTTTAAAGAATAACATATCTTTTTTTTTGAAGGATTTTTTTTTTTGTGATAAGGTTAAAGAATAACATATCTCAAAGAGACTTTAACTACACTTGCATGAGAGTATTAAAACCCTTCTTCTACTTTGGGGGCAGAGGAAGGAGAGGAAGAAAGCATATCATGGTTTCTAGTTTCGAAAAAAATACATGCAATACATGAAAGAGGAAAAAGTGAAGACAAGAAACTATGTGTAGAAATACCAATGAAGGTTGTTTATATTGGAATTCAATGGTGAACAAATTTTAAAAGCTGTCCCCCTTGAGAAACCATTACAAATGTATTCAAAAGAACACTAGATTTTAAGTCAAACATTTACAGCACTTACTCTTTCTGCTCTTTATACAGAGAATCAAAAAAGGCATAATACATAAACGTACCCTTTAACTTGGCCTCAGATTGCATCTATGTCCTCCAAATTTGGATATGCACAAGTAGGCACTTAAACTTGTATAAAGTTGAACAAGCAGACACGTGCGCCCTACGTGACATAATACAGGTATGACGCTATGTATGATGCGAAATTGCCATGTAGGATGCCACAAAGGACGTATGTGTCTACTTGTTCAATTCTATACAAGTTTAAATGCCTACTTGTGCACATACAAAGTTGGAGGGCTAGATACAATATGAGGCCAAGTTAAAAGGCACATTTATGTATTATGCCATAAAAAAAGGTACGAACTAGATTACATCCAGCAGCAGGAATGGAATGAATATTGTTAATGAAATGGTCCATGGGCCTAAATCAACTTCAAAAGCCAAGTCAGGTGGTGAAGATTGTCCAACATGGCAAAGATCATATAACGAAACTACAGCTCATACACCTTACCGATGTGAGTTTCTAATACATTAATCTCACAACAAGACTAGACATCTAGAGTGTCAAGTAACCTAGGTGGGCTAATATCTAATAATCTAGCCTCAGGATAGATCTGCCACTAATACCATGTTTAAGAAACCAAACCTTGTGTCTATCTCAAACTGAAAGGGTAACTCAATTAGTTAGGAGCCAAAGATCATATAAGGAAACTACAGCCCGCACATTTAACAATGTGGGAGTCTAACAGATA
>JBDJHY010000049.1:6491321-6509364 GCA_039654485.1 Withania somnifera | reverse complement strand
CGCTGTTTCTCCTCTTCCTCCACCATTTGTTGCACTTTCTTGATAAATTCTTCCTCCTTGCCTTTTCCCCTTTCCTGTAGCAATAGCCAATCTAAGAAACTCCTCATGTACATAGGTAAATGATTAATTGGATTTGACATCGCATCCTAAATTGATACGAGCACGGATAGCACCTACCCTTCAAGACCATTCATGCGGAGTCGGGCTAACGAGCTGAAGGGATTGCGAGCTAGAATTGGAAGAATGACGCATGGGGAGCCTTGTACAAACCACATTGATGAATTACAACGTATGGGAGGCTTGTCTACGAGATGAAGGCGACTTTCAGCTCACTGTCCAAGACGGTGGCCACATGCGGTGGTCATTATCTACCGCCGTCCATGAGGGCAGCCAGCCGTCTCCAAACGACAGTCAGTCTACATCAGTTTACTCAGTCACCAACACGGCGGCCAAAGACGGTGGTCAAATCCATACCGCCGTCCTTGAGGGCGGTCCTCCATCGGCGGTAACTGACGAGCTTGAGGATTATTTTGACATATTGGGTCACTTTTGGGTCAAAGTGTAATTTCTGCAAAGCTTGTCTATTATAAATACTTATTCTTTCATTATTGTTGGTAGATTGACCAGAACAGATATTACAAAGCTAGAAGCTTATCATTTGTATTCATATTAGGGTTCTTATTATTATTAGGGTACCTTAGTGATTATTATAGATAATTATAGCTTGAGTGATTAGGGTACTTTAGTAATTATCATAGATAATTATAGTTCGAGCGATTAGGAGAGAATTCCCTTAGATTGCTACGTAACTTCTTTATTTCAATTCAACCGAAGGATCTTTCATTTGTGGAATCAAAGTTTGATTCTTACGTTAATTGAATTGGATTCTTATATCTTATTTATTGGTTCAATTGGGAGATGAGGAATTAAGCCCCTTATTGCTCATAAATTGGTGATTTGTTAAGATTCCACATATCCTCTTTTTTTTTAATTTCTTTTTCCCTTGTTTTCGTGTACTTCGTATATCGAATTGCATTATTTGATATCCAAAGCTTTGGCTAGTAATTCGTTCCGTTAAATTACAATTATTGTTCATAAAGTCAAAAGAAAAATTGAAAAATTCGAAATTTTCCAAAAAAAAAAATTGAGTCTTGATTATTCTTGGTAATTTTTGAACATTAGAAACTTGTTCTCTAGTGTTCTTGAGTTTGTGTCTTCACTTTCGAGTCATTCCAGTTGATTTTGGGTTGAACACCATTGTTAATCTTGAAGGTGAAGAACTAGGTTTAATTGGGGTTTTGGATTTGGGAAGAGTTTCGAGAATAAAACAAAGTATAGGATTGATCACCATGGCACGGGAAACGTGTGGTTAAAGTTTGGTGCAATTCCGGGTAGTTTCGGAAGTTTGGAAGTACTTGGTGTTCTTGGGAATTTTCAAACCTTGTTGAAAAAGGTGTTGAAAAGAAGTGTTTTTGATTCAAAAAGGATAGAAGTTAAGTAGGAAAAGTGTTTACTAGAAGAATATTTCGTAGGGATATTTTACCAAAATAAAGAGTGCCCGTAGGGGCCATCGGATAAAATTCCCATCTCAGTTTTGAGTTGACTACCCAACTCGGCGGTAGGAGATGACAGTCATTGTTCATACCGCCGCCCTCGAAGACGGTCTGTCGTCCCAACACGACGACCAAGTCTTGTGAACTTGTTCACTGCTCAACTCGGCAGGCGGTAGGAAACAGAGGTCACTACAAGTATCGTCGTCTTATAGGGCGGTCCACCATCTATACACAACGGTCCAATCTTTTGAGTTTTGCTCACCAGCCATAACAGCAGAAGGCTTCCCCCCCCTCCCCCAAATACACGGTTGTACGCTGTCCCTAACGGCGGTAAGGGGTCAAATTTTGACCATCCAAAATCACTTTCCAACCTGGGGTAACATACTTCTTTAGCTCAAATCAATTCCTAACTCTTAGTTTCAATTCTTGATTCATAAATTCTCTTCTCTTGAATTCAATAACTAGTTCTCAACTAGTAGTTGTTCCACATAGTTGTTAGCTAGTTATGTGTTCGTTTTCTTTCGTACGGTTTGTTTGTGTCCTTTTATTGCTTTACATTTTCGTTAAATATTCTTGGCTCAAGTTCGTGCAATTTTAGTCGTCCAGTTATTCGATGTCACAAATATCCATTCTTTCACAAGCTTGGAGACCTTAAGTTAATTTGAATAAAACGAGTTTGATATCAACTTTGGGACTAAGCCTTAAAGGTAAGGAGAGTGTTACATACGAGTAATCGTGAGACATTTTTTCTACTAACGTGGTTTGCTAGTTTTGCAGGTAGCAATGTCACAACAACATGTTGAACCAATTCAAGAAGGGGAGAACTTCGAAAATATAATGGAGTTCCTCGCTCAACAGTTTCAAAGGATATGTGACAAGATGGAAGGGTTGGATGCAAGGACAAATATGGGAGTTACATGAGCGTCACAGAGAAATGAGGACATTGGGTAGGGCATGTTGAAGATAGAGGGGAAAGCAGTGGAAGTAAAGAGGACACTCATGATGGAGGTAGAGCTAAGATACAGGGAACATCTCCCACCATCACTCCGGATAGAAAGCGGAAGATGACTACAAGACAACAAGGAAAAGGCCTCAATTCACAACCACCAACTTCCAAATAAATCCTTCTCAATTCATAAGACCGGGAGCTCCACATCCATATAACCAACCACAAATTCCACCACAAGCTCCCTTTCAAATTATTCCACATGCATCATTGCATGTACCCCAAAACTACCTAACCCACAAATGACACTATCCCACTTCACGACATACTATCCACACATCAACAAGATCTCTTATATAATAACCCCGCATTTGAAATTCATGATGAGGGGTATGTCTATAGAGTGTTCCCCAGAGATGATCAATATGAAGTCCTCACAACTATGGAGGTATGCGAGGAAGAAGATTCGGAGCCCGGGAAAGGAACCAAGGCATGAGATTCTATGACCATGGGGTAGTAGAGGAGATAGGAATATAGATAGAGGACATAAAGACATAGGTAGAGGAGATAGGAATATAGGTAGAGGAGAAAGGATGGGAGCATGGAAAGAACCATATGGTGGGAGAAATAAATGACAAATAGGAATAGGTAATCCGGAGCGAGGCATTAACACTATAAAGCTTACACTACCCACTTTCAAGAGAGGTAATGATCCCGAGGAATTTATTGCCTCGAGGCTATTGAGAGGATTTTCCTCACCAATAATGTGACTGAAGCAATGAAGACCAAGTATGCCACCACACAATTTGAAGGGCATGCTTCGACTTGCTAGGAAGTGCAAAGAAGGAAAAGGGCCATAAATCACAATTATTTGTTACCTACTTGGCCAGAATCGTTAGAGCTGATGGAGGCAAGGTATGCTCCATCCAATTATCATGGGAATATGCTTAAGAAAGTGGATAAATTGCGTCAAGGTTCCAAGAGCCTTGAAGAATACTATGATGAGTTTGAAAGCTTGCAAATGAAGGAAAAGTTAGAAGAACCAATGCCACATACCGTGATACGCGTTACTAATGAGCTGGGGAGTGACATCTCAAAGCTGATGAGACATAAGAATTATAACACATTGAATGACGCCTTCCATGATGCTAATAAAGTTGAGATTAATTTGAAGGAGGAAAAGACTTACAAAGGCAAGGCACTTCTACATCTTGGAGTAAGGGAAGTGAAAAGTGAAAAACATCTTCTTTCTGAAACACATCTAAGGTGGGAAGTAAGGAAGTACAAGTCAAATGTGATTCCAAGGGAGACTTCAAAGCCCGAAAAGGTAATGTGTCTAAAACTAATATTCCTAGACCTTCTATTATTCAATGTTTTAGGCATCAAGGGCAGGGACACATAGCTAGTAAGTGTTCTAATAGGAGGACAATCATTTCCTTTCGAGAGGAATACCAAACTGAAAATGAAGATGAGTGTAGTGATGAGGGGGCATGAGAGTGAAGAAGCAAAGGGGTCATCGGGTAGTGAAAAAGATAGGGAGATTGAAGGGCCATCTTTTGGTGGATAAGAAAGCTAGTGCCTTTGGATTGTGACGAGGATAAGCCATTTCCAGAGAATGTAAATTTGTCTTGTGTAGTGAGGCAAATAATAGGAGGCGTTACCAAAGAAGAACTGGACCAAAGAGAGAACACATAGGTCAAGAAAGAGATGTACTTTGATCATAGATAGTGGAAGTTGCACTAATGTAGTATGTCAAGCCTTGGTTGAGCATTTACAATTAACTACAAGGAAGCATCCTTGTCCTTATAGGCTACAATGTCTTAATGAAAGCGAGGAGATGAAGGTTGTAAGTTTTGAGTTTAGCATTGGTAAGTACCGGGATGAACATGTGTTTGATATATTGTCAATGCTAGCTTGTCATCTATTGCTCGGGAGGCCATGACAATTTGATAGGGATGTTACTCACCAAGGGTGGACCAACAAATACTCATTTACATTTGAGGGTCGGAAATATGTGCTAGCCCCATTGACTCCCCTATCAAGTGACCGAAGACTACCACCAAGTTATTAAGGAACTTCGGGAGAGAACCAAATTGATAAAAGTGACTAAAGAGAATGAGCAGGTAAGAAACAAGAAGTGACCAAAGCGAATAAGATGTGTATGTTGACTAAATATAGTAAGTGTTTGAAAGGAGTTGATAAGAAATGATTTCTAGTGTGTCTTGTCAACACCAATTTATTGCTACATGCTAACCAAGAGACTAGCACTTTGCCTACTATCATTTGCAGGATTATGAGGCTTTATTTCCAGAAGAGATGCCTAGTGAGTTGCCACCTTTGAGACGAATTGAGCACCAAATTGATTTCATTCCGGGCTCTCAAATTCCCAATAGGCCTGCATATAGGAGCAACCCAGAGGAAACTAAAGAGCTCCAAAGACAAGTGGAAGAACTTTTGGAGAAGGGCTTAACAAAAAAGAGCCTTAGATACTTGTGCTATTCCGGTGATCCTTGTTCCTAAAAAAAATGGCACTTGGAGGATGTGTATTGATTGTCGGGCGGTCAATAAGATTACTATCAACTACCGACATCCTATTCCCCAGTTAGAGGACATGTTGAATGATCTTCTCTAAAATTGACCTCCAAAGTGGTTATAATCAAATCTGAATGAAGCCGGGTAATGAGTGGAAAACGGCGTTCAAAACAAAATTTGGGTTGTATGAGTGGCTTGTCATGCCTTTCAGCTTGACCAATGCCCCAAGTACTTTTATGAGGTTGATGAACTAGGTCTTGAAGCCGTTAATCAACAAGTGTATCGTCGTTTATTTTGACGATATACTAGTGTATAGTAGATCCTTGGAGGAACATGTACAACACTTGAAGGTCGTATTTGATATCTTATTGAAGGAACAACTCTTTGCTAATGCTAAGAAGTGTTCCTTTGGTGTGTATAAGGTCGTGTTCCTAAGATCCTTTTTGTGAGCGTTGATGGTGTTGAGGTAGACAAAGAGAAGGTTGAGGCTATTAACTCTTGACCGACCCCCACAAGTCCTAACGAAGTCCGTAGTTTTCATGGATTGGCAAGCTTTTACCGACGGTTTGTTAAGAACTTTAGTACTATTGCAGCTCCATTATCTGGATTGATCAAGAAAGATGTCCCCTTTATTTGGGGAGAAGAGCAAGACAAGATGTTCCAAGCCTTGAAGTCTATATTGTGTTCAACGCCATTACTTCAACTACCCAATTTTGAGAAAATGTTTGAAATTGAGTGTGATGCTTCGGAGTTAGAATTGGTGGTCTTCTTATGCAAGAAGGTAAGCTCTTAGCTTATTTTAGTGAGAAATTGAAAGAGTTTTCCTTAAATTATTCTACCTATGACAAGGAATTGTATGCTCTTGTACTGGTGTTGGTCCTTTGGCAACATTACTTATGTCATAAGGAGTTTGTTATAAGGATGGATCACGAGTCCTTAAAACATCTCAAGAGTCAATCGAAGTTGAACAAGAGGCATGTGGGTTGAATTTATCAAAACCTTTCCTTATGTGATCAATTACAAACGAAGGTAAGGACAATGTGGTAGCAGATGCTCTGTCACGAAAGTTTGTATTGGCTAACACTGTAGTGTCCAAATTATGGTTTTCGAGAGCTTGAAGGAATTCTATCCTACGGATTTCAATTTCAAGGATGTTTTTGAGGAGCTTAGTCAAGGAAACCGAGTTGAGAGGTTTCAACTGCTTGATGAGTTTTTGTTCAAGGATGGGAGAATTTGTGTTCCAAAGAGCTCATGGCGAGAGCTTTTCGTTAAGGAAGCTCATAGCGGCAGCATGATGTGTCATTTTGGAGTCACCAAGACTCTTGATATACTTGCGGAGCAATTCTATTGGCCAAAGATGCGGCGCGGTGTGGAGCACATATATGGGATGTGTTTACAATGTAAACAAGCTAAGTCCACGAGTCGATCTCCAGGTATTTTCATATATTTCCCTTCCTACTCCTAGTGGACCATAGATAGATATTTTCATGGATTTTGTGTTAGTACTTCCTAGAACTAAAGGGTCACGATAGCTTATTTATTGTCGTTGATCGGTTCTCAAATATGTCACATTTTATTCCATGTCATAAAACAGATGATGCTATTTATGTGGCTTCTTTGTTTGTTGGTAATGTAGTTAAGCTTCTGGGATACCTAAAACTATTGTTAGTGATAGGGATCCAAAATTTGTTACGTATTTTTGCAAAAGTCTTTGTTTTCTACTTAGCACCAAGCTTTTGTTTTCTACTTCATGCCACCCTCAAACGGATGGTCAAACAGAGTTAGTTAATAGAATGTTTGGTAGTATGCTTCGTTGTGTTATTAGAGGAAATCCAACTTCTTAGGAGTGACTACCATTAGTTGAGTTTTTTATAATAGGTCGTATCATTCTTCTATTAACAATATTTGAAGCTTGTTATGGTTTTAATCTGTTGTTACCTCTTACACTAATACCATTGTCTAGTGATGCTGTGATAAGTTTAGATGCTAAAAAAAGGGCAACAGAGATGCTGAAAATCCACTCCAAGGTAAAGGAAGTCACTGACCGAACGAACGTCAAAGATATCTAAGAAGAAAAATCAAAACAAAGAGAAGGTGGTTTTTCAATCGAGGTGATTGGGTGTGGGTACACTTCCGCAAGGAGAGGTTCCCACATGACTGCAAGGGAAAGCTAAGCCCGAAGGGGCAATTGTCCATTCCAAGTACTCCAACGCATATGACAATGCAGACAAGATAGACCTCTATGGTGAGTATAATCATGATGTGTTTGATACTACTACTGATTTATCTCCTAACGAATCCTCTTCAAGAAGGGAAAAATGAAACGAGCACGGATGACATCTATCTTCAAGGTAGATGCTAAGTTATCTATCTTTAAGGCATTTATCACAGCATCTGTCTAATGATGTTGCAATAAGTTTAGATGCTAAAAAGAGGACAACGGAGATGCTGAAAATCCACTCCAAGCTAAAGGAAGCCACTGACCGAACCAACGTTAAAGGTATCTAAGAAGAAAAATCAAAACAAAGAGAAGGTGGTTTTTCAACCGGAGTGATTGGGTGTGGGTACACTTCTGCAAGGAGAGGTTCCCAAATGACTGCAAGGGAAAGCTAAACCCAAGGGGCGATCGTCCATTCCAAGTACTCCAACACATCAATGACAATGCATACAAGATGTGTTTAATATTATTGATTTGTCTCTCCTTGTGGTGTAGATAAGCATACGGATTGAGGACGAATCTTCTTAAAAAAAGGGAAAGATGATATGAGCACGAATGACATCTATCTTCAAGGAAGATGCTAAATTATATATCTTCAACGCATCTATCACAGCATCCATCTAGTGATGTTGTGATAAGTTTACATACTAAAAAGAGGGCAACGGAGATGCTGAAAATCCACTCCAAGGTAAAGAAAGCCACAGACCGAACCAACGCCAAAAGTATCTAAGAAGAAAAATCAAAACAAAGAGAAGGTGGTTTTTCAACCGGGGTGATTGGGTGTGGGTACACTTCCGCAAGGAGAGGTTCCCACATGACTGCAAGGGAAAGCTAAGCACAAGGGGCGATCGTACATTTCAAGTACACCAACCCAATAATGACAATGCATACAAGATAGACCTTCATGGTGAGTATAATGTTCATGATGTGTTTAATATTATTGATTTGTCTCTTTGTGGTGTAGGTGAGCATACGGATTCGAGGAAGAAACCTCTTCAAGGGGAACATGATATGAGCACGTAGACCATTCACGCGGAGTCGGGCTAAGGAGTTGAAGAGATTGTAAGCTACAATTAGAAGAATGACGCATGGGGAGCCTTGTACAAACCCCAATTAATGAATTACGACGTATGGGAGGCTTCTCTACGAGAGGAAGGTGACTTTTAGCTTACTGTCCAAGACGGCAGCCACATGCGGTGGTCATTATGTACCGCCATCCATGAGGGCGGTCCTTCGTCTCCAAACGACCGTTAGTCTACATCATTTTACTCATTCACCAACACGGCGGCCAAAGAAGGCGGTCAAATCCATACCGCCATCCTTGAGGGCAGTTCGCCATCTTCGCACGGCGGTCACTGACGAGCTTGAGAATTATTTTGACATATTGGGCCACTTTTTGGCCCAAGTGTAATTTATGCAAAGCTTGTTTATTATAAATACTTATTCTTTTATTATTGTTTGTAGATTTGACCAGAACAGACATTACAAAGCTAGAAGCTTATAGTTCGTATTCATATTAGGGTTCTTATTGTTATTAGGGTACTTTAGTGATTATCATAGATAATTATAGATTTAGTGATTAGGACAGGATTCCCTTAGATTGCTACATAACTTCTTTATTTCAATTCAACCGAAGGATCTTTCTTTTGTGGATTCAAAGTTTGATTCTTACGTTAATTGAATTAGGTTCTTATTTCTTATTTATTGGTTCAATTGGGAGGTGAGGGTATTAAGACCCTTGTTTTCCGTAAACCGGTGATTTGTTAAAATTCCGCATATCCATTTTTTTCTTTCTTGATTTCTTTCTTCCTCGTTTTTGTGTGCTTCGTGTATCGAATCGCATCATAAATAGAAAAGGCAGATATATATGCAGTTCCACAATGAAAGGACACAATTAATTGGTGGATTCAAAGAATAGGAAACTATACAAATAAAGACCACCGTGCAAGTGATCAGGGAATAATGGCCATTATGAATTGAACAAAGGGAATTTAAAGACCAATATTTCTTATTTGCTTGTAGCCATAGAATTCAGTCCATCTTTCAGTATCCAGTCTGTATAAATCACTATTTGTGGAAGCGGGATATATAAAAACCAGATATAATGCTGGCAGTGGGATATTTAAACCAGAAATAATGCAATTGCATATTTGGTCATATTTGCACAAGAAACAACCAGTTAGGCAATGCTAGAGCAACCAAACACAGAACTCACAAACCTCAGTTCTAAGTTTGAAGGGCTTTTGGGAGGTCACTTTGAGCTGTCTTCTCTTCCAGCTTCTTCTAGCAAATGTGTCTGATGATTCAGCACTCTGCAGCATTAAAAATGAAAATAAAGTGAATAGAGATCAACACAAATTCCTCTACATTTCTACCAATGACGAATAAGAAGAAAATCCTTACATCATGTCTACTCCTTCGACCACCACCTGAAGAAGTCCTGCTTGAAATACTGAAGCTTGGAATTGCAATAAACAGAAAAGATAAAATTTCAGCACTCAAATGAAGTATAAAAGGGCAAACAAAAGTTACATCTCACTCATAAACTAATAGGACTGTGCAAAATGAACCCACCAAATACAATCGACTCAGACAAGAAAAAGAAATCAATGGTGTTTCGAGTACTAACCATCCATGGCTGCTATCCAATGAAGAGGCACGACGTGAATCCAAGCCTAAACACTCCGAGGTGATGAAACAATCCGGTGGACAAAACGAAGAAGAAGACACCTCTGTCTCAAGAATCTTGTGGGGCTCTAAACCACTCAATGCCCCTTCCTTTTCCTTTTCATCATTTTCCCCTTCCTCCTCATACTCATTTGTTTTGGGCATTGAGAGAAGCTTCTCAAATGCCTTAACTAAACTGAACACTTTCCCAGAACCAGGGTCAGGTACACTTCGTCTTACTTCTTCCAACAACCTCTCTCTCCCCCTCTTTACAGTCCCAACAACACTCAATCCACCTGAACCCACGACTTCCTTTGACTTTTCCCCCAATTCAACTATCTCGGACACTGAAACAGGAACTGTTACCTTCTGGTCGACTTTAGTCAAAAATTCATTGTGATCCAACTTCTCTATTTCATTCTCGTCGTGATCATTTCCACCACGATTCTTAAAGAACTCTTCTTGAGAAGCCCGAAGACTCTCATAAGCAACACAAAGACACTTCTTCTTCTCAGCACCAACCTTATTACACTTACAAACCATTGAAGTGTTCACATCATCTCTATTAGACTTCTTCTTCTTCGCGATTACAAACTTCCTCTGACGAATCTTATTTTTGGGTGAAGGTGAAGCCAATTGACTTGTATTAGGGTTTCTTGAAACTGACTTTTGGGTTTTCGTCGCCGATTTCGCCATTGATTTTGAAAAATCTGGACTGTGTTCGACATTGGGGTTCAAATTTTCGGAAATCTTGAAACATTTCTTAGGCGTAAGCCTAGCGGATTTGGCAGCGGAGTCCATCAAAGTCGCCGGAAAAGCAATGTGATTGTCGCCGTAAAGTTGATCGGAATTAGGGTTTCGTGGTATTGGTGATTGGCTGAGGGTTTTCTGGTTATTGCATTCATCAATCGAAGAGAGAAGAGGGGAAAAAGAAGTACGCGTTGAGCTTTAGGACGCTCCTGGCTTTTGTAACGGCTACTTTTCTTTTTTGGATTTCTTTTAAACATTGGATTCGTTTTTTCAGATCATAATTATCAGTTTGCAAATTTGGACCGTTGAGTTTAACTTATTGGGAAGGTTGACCACAAGGCACATAAATTACCATTTGGTAGTTTGTAAATTGTACCCAACAAAAAAATAATTAAATTTCAAAAGATATATAACGACCCTAGCATTTTAGATTTGAATCCCGCACGCTACATTAATTTTGTTTTTTCATTAATCACAACAAAAAAAAAAAACATGTCTAAATCGTGATTAATAACATTTCCTCCATAGTTACTTATCCACCGTTGCTATTATAGTTACTTTTTGTTAGTTTCAAATATTTTGTATCTATAGACTATATATTATTGCATTTCTTGAAATTGTATTTTTTGTTAGCTTATTCACATGTTTATATTTTTATTTTTTAAACCCCGTGAATGAAAATCTTAAATCCGTCACTCAACATGTAATATTAAAATCGAAGAATAAGATAGTAAGAAAATAGTAATAATAATACTGATAAGAGAATTGAAAATGTTCGACCTTCATATCGTCCTACTTTGAATTGCAATAAATTACAAGTGTGCTATGTCATGTCTAATCACTAGTTATTTACAACTCATCGAATACTCTTTTGTTTAATCACCTTCGCTCCATATCATGAGGCACAGATGTTATGCCCCGACCTCAACAAGAGTTTTATCATCCTTAACTTCACTACAAGAACTCTCAACTTGAGGTACAGAGCGTTTTGCTTTTGATTGCTATCCATTCTTGAAGTAGTACCATACCTTGTTCAAATTGGAGTTTCTTCATGTTGTTTTCCATAATCTTCTACGAGTTATAGTACTTAGTGAAAACCATTTTTGAGCTCCCCCCTCTTAAGCTCATTCCGACTAGATAAACCCTTAACTTGTCCTTCACTTTATGGAGTATGATTTCTATCTTGAAATATTATTTAGTTTTGAACTCCTTAGCTTTATTGGCCATGATCGTTAAAGGCTTTGGAATGAGTGACTTTGATGCAAATTCTTTCCTAGTGAATTTCTTTGGTGCATACCAGGTCTAAAGTTTGAAATCGAAGTCTCTCAATTCAACCTTTCCGCTCAATGTAATCATCTAGATTTTAATCACCTCAAAAGACTTTAGAGTAAATCCACTAGAGTTGCAACTTACTGAAAGTTCAACTATCGAGTTAGAAGAAAGGAGGACAAAAAACATAGTTAAAATCTGAGAAAGCTCCTTTACTAGTTGCACAATCACGCCTAGTTAAGGAAGCTGGCTATGGCATGGCAGATGTCACACATCCACGGTATTTGCCTTACAGTTTGCATGCATAGGGTCCTGTTGGAAGATGATCATAAGCCTAGTAAGGAATATCTCCGAAGGTTAAATTCCATTATGAAGGAGGTAGTGAAAAAGGAGCACCACTAATTTTGCTTAATTTGAGAGTCTTTATTACTTGTTTCTATTTAGTTAGAACTAAAGGGTAAACTGCACATGATTGTCACATACCGCTTAAGGGTGTTGTTAAGTTATTTGCTATGTTTTCTCAATGTAGGCAAAGACTTAAGGGCTTTCTTTTGTTGTAAAATAGATAGTGGTTAAAAGTTCTCCATAATGCGAGACTTAGGATGCTTCCTGATAAACTCTATAGATTATGCATTCAAGCTGGAGGATTGCTTGAGGTAATCTCATTCCTATTGTGTTATTCTTGATATCTTCGGTTATATTATGTTCTCGAGGAGGTGTAGTGTTTATATACATTATATTGCATTCTTACTCTAGACGCTAGTTCTCAAAACTATTTACAATCTAATTGTTCGCTACTTGTTCCTTTTTGTGTTTCTTGGTCTGGTTTTGGTGTGCCTCCTCCTTATTCTTGAATCCTATAATTCTGGTACAATCTTTCTTGTGTTTTATGTGTGGAGAATTTATTTGTTCTTTTCTAGTATCTACCTCGTTCTTGAATTCCTTACTGTTTGCTTCCCAACTCTTTCTGGAAGTACATAACAATACTAAGAAAACAATAGGACACCATGCTTAGAAGCATATATAAGCTAGTATTTATTGCACCAAAAGCTTAAACCAGTTTCGGGTAGACACTTAAAAAGTACAGTTCAACAAAGGTAAGCAAGTTTTGGCAAGCTACATATGGAATATTTTTAAATGCTAGTAGATGTGAGACAGCCAGATAGACTTTAGGAAACACTAGCAAAACTCACTCCCAAATGCATTAAGACCACTAACTTGCTGCTACTATAAACCAAAAACTATCCCCTTGATACTTACCAAAAGAGTCATCCTCTTCATTTAGCTAATATTTTGAGAGCAAACAAGACGTACAACTTCTACTTCATTTCATATTTCATTTTTTGTATCTTCGAAAGGCCATTGTAGGACCACGAGCACGGCCTCTCAGGGGTCTCTCTGACCATGAGCTCTTCTTCCCAGAGCCCCACGTACCCCAGCAACTTTCGTTATATAACTGTCCACTCGTTGCCTTTATTATGGTCTCACTGTGTTGTTCCCAGAGGTTTACTCCTCCATTTTCTGCAAATGACAGTAACATCTAGTTGTGAAATTCAACGCCCACTGAATTCATAATTCAGTAATGACTAATTATCAAGGAGTTAACAGAAAACATTGTCTCACCCCTCTATGAACAGAATGTCTTTGTTTTCACGGTTCATTTCCACAAACAGACAAATTATACCGACTCAAATGGAAAGGAAAACTTGGATCTAATGAAAACTCCTCCAATTAACTCCACTACATAGCCAGTGCAATGACAATGATAATTACCTATAGCTGGGGCATCAGTTTTCTTGTCACCAGCATTAAGAACTGGATTCGATTTGTTTGCAGCAGGACCTTCACTGGGCAGACCAGAAAGTCCTGCTAAAGAAGCTGAAGTACCATTTTTGACAGTACAAACTTCAAGAACTGATGAAATATCTACCTGCAAGAAGATGCAGTTTATAATTCCAAGCTGTTGCGAGAAGACCTCTACAATTAGCATTAAGATTAGGTTCAATGTAAAGAACGAATCACATGATGACTTATTGTGAAATGAACAACAACAACCCAGTACATTCCCACAAAGTGGGAATGAAATGAACCATTATATTTATTTTATTCTCTTCCCATGATGTGAGTGCATCTATCCTAATGATTTGTGGAGGTTGAGTCTAGTAACTCTTAATGAAATTTTGTATCTCGTATGAATGAGGTGTCAGATTTGTGGATGTTGAGTCTAGTAACTCTTAATGAAATTTTGTATCTCGTATAAATGAGGTGTTGGATTACAGAGTACCCTTGACAGATTTCACTTATATGATTACGGAGGTAAACAACTACCTGTGAGAATTGAGCTCTTTCTCAAAAACATTTGTGGAAACCGGGATAACACAAGGTCGTAATGTGTTGGTTATTAAAACTTATGCCAACAATTTATTATTGTACGTATGCAGTGGTATTTTATTTCTGTTAAGTGGTCATGTTCAAGTGTGAATTACTACATACTCTGGAATAAAGGTTACTGTTTTATTAAGTGAAGGTTCAATGTAGCGCACAATTAAATTGATAAACTCTCTTATTTTAATATTAAAATGAGTGGGAAAATGTTTGTGTATATGTGGATTTAAATATTAAATATTAAGGTGCATGATAATTAGTGACCATAAAATGGATAATTTGATGTCGTTATTCTTTGTAACTCATGTAACCACTATAATATGTTCTGCACATTATATCCTACCAATTACCCTAGTACACCTCAAATAACTATCCGCTAACTTTTCTACGCGGAAGAAATCCATACACCTATATAAGGATTATTTTTTCCTTGGGTTGTATTATAAGAAGGATGAGAAGTATTGTGCTATGGATGAAAAAGTATATAAGTAGTGAAAGAGAGCTGTGAAAAAAAATTCCACGTCTCCAACTTTTTCACTATACAAAAGCGAGTAATTTTATGTTGAAGCAAGGTATTCTTACAGTGGAGCTTTAAAATCTTCAACTAGTTTTGGAATTTGTTTGAGTTATACGAAGTTGTTGGCCTGTTGTTCAAGACTGGATCGGTGTAGATTATACATCAGTGGGCTTGAATTTCCTTAAAGAGAGAAAAATGTCTATGTCTCGGCCTGAATATTTATTTGCTCATTTTATTTTCAGCTTTAATTAGTAGTATATTGAAGAACAAAAAACCAATAATAATGCATAAAGATACTGTATTCCGGATCTGGTTTCTCCTTCATCTCTAATTGTTTAGCTTGAACACGTCTCAAAATGACATTCTAGACAAATTTGATACTTGACACACTACTTTTGGTATCTTTTTTTTTTCAAACTACTTTTGGTATCTAAAACTCTTCCTTTGAATTGCATAAAGAAATTCAAGAGAAATTAATCGGAAAACATCATAATACAAACTATAGCTGAACCTACCTCTCGCACTTGATCCTGCTGCAAAGCTTGATCTGCATCAACCAAAAGATTATCAGACTCTAGAGATCTTCCATATTAAAGAATGCAAGACTGAAATCATGGTGAAAGAAGCAGTTAACCCAAATTAAAATTTTAAAAACTGATGCGAAGCAGAATCGCATCTAAACTCCTCCCCCTGAAGAGCGAAGGATAACTAAATCATTAAAATGAACAACCTGGAACAATTTCATCCTCCATATCACACTGTTGTCCTGGTTTTTCACACAAGGTGCTCTTTTCATTTGCCTGTTCTTGTCTGTTTGTATCTCTACCCTTATCTTCTTCACGTGATTGCTTCCAGTGCAGCTATATGTGAGACACTACTTTGTCAACAGAAATGAGACTATGCAGAAGAATTAAAACATTTGTTCAGATTTGATTACTCACAAGTCCTTTTGGCTGGCCAATCACCTCTTGATATTTATCTTTGTTTTGTTGCTGCTTCCAATTCCACTGCAAAGTCTATGATATAAATTATGGATACATGAATCAGAAGCAAAAGAGAAAGCAATAAGTACTCTCAGTATCTCACTACCCACATGTCCCTTTTGTCTGCCATCAGTCTCAACATTAACATGCCACTTTGAGTGCAAATTACCAGCTCTTCTTCCAGCATTATTAGACTGCAATTTCTTCCGTTTTCACAGGAAAACTTTTCAGAGCAAATACAACATAATCATGTAAAAAAGAGTTGGCATATCTACATCTTACAATTTTTTTTGGAGAACTGAAAAGAGAGGCAAATATCTACAAATTATAATTACTTACAAATCCCTCTGTTTCAGAAGCTACATTCTTATAAATTTTGATCATTTCTCGCAACCATTGCCTTTTTGCATATTGTTTCCGGGCACTTCTACTAGGACCCTGAGAGAAAGAATAAACACCTGAGCACTACAAGATCTTTAGGCAAATCTTAAAAAACTGATTAACAGCGATATTTAATGGGAACTTTTTTAACACAGACTAACTGGTCATATGAGTAGGAGAACATTACTCGTGAAGTACCTACAAATTCCTTTCCCCCCAAGAGGCAAAACTCAACTATATCGGGCCAACAGATCTGACAATGTACTATAGCATCTGACCATGTCAGGTGACTCTGTGACAAGAACGTCACTTTCAAGTAACACTTCTAAAACAGTGCAGATGCATTATTAATTGACACAGTTCCATACAACTTTCTGAGATAGCTCCCCAAGATGTAGGATTATTTGTTCCCAATATCTCACAGAAGTGTACGAGGAAAGTTGTAGAAATGGACCTTTTTAACCCTCTCAGGCTTGGTGGTTGCCTCTACATTCTCCACACCTTTCTCTTGAAACTCGTCATTTCTATAGAAAACAGAAAATATATTCAGCTGCCTACCAGATATTGGACATCTTTGCATGTTTAGAAACAGAACAGCACTTGGAAATGCCTAAGTCGTTAAGAAGAGAAGTAACTCTAAATAAAAAAATTCCTGGATCTTGCACTTTTCATTAATAAGATGAACTTGTTAAGCCACCGCAAATAAATACCAGATTAGGGACAAACTACTTGGAATTATTATGAAGAAAACAAATTCAATATTTTCACCAGCAGAAGTTGGACAAAGATAAACTTGGGGAACTTGCAAAATGCCAACACGGAAAGATGGGTTATTCAGGCTCTCATTCAACATGGCTCTAATGTTGTATTAAGTCCTATTAATTTGGACTTTACGTTCAAACACCAAAATCCATACTCCATACAAGGGGTGAGCAACACTTAAATGATACACAAAATAAGAGAAGATAATACATGAGCAAAGTAACACGCATTAAAATGGAGACAAGCAACACCTTCAATTTTGTTATTGATGCTAAAATGGTTCCAGTGGAAAGGAATAAGCCCTCAACTAAGTGGTATTGCAGGAAGGAACGTACCCTTTAGGTAATGACCATAGTAAGGATCTCAAAGCAATATACCAAGAACATGGGCAGAAACTGACCAAATAAACCAATAATAACCTAAAAAAATTATAATCATGTTTAGAATGAGATTGCAGCTTCCAATAGCCTTACTTCTTCATGTCCGAAATACTGTCATTAGCCTTGCTATTTTCAGCACTTGCTTTGCAATTATCCACATCTTTGTTATCTGGGTCAGCTACCTTCTTTTTCTTGCAAAGACTCTTCTTGCTTGCGAGATCTTGTTGAGATTTATCGGTCTGCTCATCAACCTTCTCAGCAACTTTAGAGCAGTGTTTCTTATTCCTGTGAAGAAAAAAGATTCAAGAAGTCAAAACCAATGTGTATCCATGCAGTCAGAATCACCAAACAAGTGTGATCAAGAAATTACTTCAAGCTAGGAAGTGTTTCTAATTCCTTCCTTTTCTCGGAGATCATATTACAACCCAAAGAGTTTTCAAGATGTGAACTTGAAAATTTTGCTGGATCTGCCCCTTCCCCATCTTCACTCTCATAACCTCCAGATTCATTGTCAAACTCCTTATTCACCAATGGTAAGTGCCCCCCTGTCTTTGCAGGTTGCTTCTCAACAATTCTGATATTCTCAGCTACATTTGGCGCATCATTTGCTTCAATCGGTAAAACACCTCCTTTCTTCTTCACACTAGCATATGAGTTTCAAGAATATAGTAGTCGTTATGAATATAAATAATAAAAATAA
>JBDJHY010000049.1:6432027-6443207 GCA_039654485.1 Withania somnifera | reverse complement strand
TATGTTAAAGTCTGGATCCACGGAAGGATGTACAAGTAATGGAAGTTTTTGTATGACTCTTACTGTGTATTTGTACAAAAGAGAGAAATATAAAAACTGGTCCAGAAGATCATAAGTTTCTCAATGACTCATGAAGTGCAATGTATGAGTCGCACTGTCTGTCCTTGAAAAATAAGCAGAAGTTGACACTTTCAGCTTTGATATAACAAAATTCCTCTACGACTCGTGATGTCCATTATATGATTTATATAGTATATGAGTCGTAATTTGAAGACTACGAGTTGTGATATGACTCATAGAATTTCAGAATGACTTTGAAAAAGATATTGATTGTACGAGTCCTGAAGCTCAAGGACCACGGGTCATGATTTTTTTTGTATGACTAGTAGAGTTGCTTCCGACACTGCTTTTGTAGTTTATTTCCGATAGATTTTGTTATACCTATAAATACATTACTTAGGGTTTTAGTTATAGAGTTGCAAACTTTGGGTATCTTTTGCGATACTTGAAGATATCCACACGTACTTTTTGAGGTTTATAACATCGTTCAACCCGTTCATCTCCATTAATCATCCAATTAACTACTTCATTGTTGTAAGTTTTCTATTATGAATTCTCCATCAATTCTTCATGTTGTTACCACAATTATGAGTAGTTAAATTTTGTAATTAGGATTGTGAGAATCATAATGAATTAATAAAATAGGTTAAAGTACTTAGTAATTCTAGACTGGTGTGCATGCATGTATTTTATTCTCTTTATTTTGATTGTTTGTCGTTTGTTCTAAAAACAAAAGCCCCTTAACGCCTCGGGACGGAAGTGGGGAACGGCCCTACACGTAGGCAACAACAACACCGGCTCTACGAAGTCAGAATCAAATCTTTCTGAACAATTTGAATATAAGAATTTTTGTCAAAAAATCTTGTTGTATAGGTTTACGACGTGTAATTAAATTAAGAAAAGGGCAAAATGAGCCTTATTCCGTCACCCGAGATCTAAGTCAGCACCAACAAAGATCTCTTGATTCCTCGCGGCCGGGCCGGCTTGGAAGCAAGCTACCTCTTGCCTATCTCACACCTTTACCAAAAGAAAGAAGAGTTATTGGTCAATATCAAAAGCAAGTCTTTTTTAATCAATGTCTCCATTCCGCCCATTCCCAAGCCTCCCGCGCCCGAGGTTGCGCCCATTCCGCACGTCATCTTGGTTTCGGAAATATTCCTTTAATTCTATGCTTCCTTGAAAAAAAGGCAAAGAATAGAAAAAAGAGAATAAGAACAAAAATTTAAAGTTATCAACCTTCATCTAATAACTTAGGCCTTAACCGGGATAAATAATTTGGAGTCAAAGACATTAAAAGCTCTTTCTATCCTCATAACAGGGTTGATAAGGACTTTCTCATCTTGAGTCTTAATGGGAATGATAAATTCTCCGACTGAAGTGCTTACCAGTTCATTGCCTACAATAGCAACCATTTTGGAGATATCTCCAGTAAAAAAAATTAATTGGATTTAAAAATTGCATACTCCTAACAAATTAAAAGTTATTTTTTGGGTTTTGAACCACAACAGGCTGCCTTGTAATTTCACTTTAAAAAAAGAGGGCATTGACATCAACCCAAATGTAAGTTATGCTCTTATTCTAAGGAAGACACAAAACATAACTTTCATAGGTGCAATATCACTATGAGTGGAATCTTGGTTCCTTTTTGCTTGTGAACATATGAAAAAACATAAATTGAAGCATCTTTAATAATAATAGGTCTGGCAAGCCCTCCTTCGTTTAGGCTTACTTTAAAGCTGTGGAATTCAACCGGTGATCTAATGAAACCTTTGTGACCATCAATGTGATGGTCAAAAATAGCGTGATGGACAATAAACTTTACACTGATGGGTCGTACATGGACAACCGGCAGGAAGATATAGAAGGGGTTATTAGGAATAGCGTGGAGATTGAGTGTTGCACCACTCTAAAGGTTTCCCTTGGGCTACCAACAATCAAATGGAGTTTATATTTCTGTTTGAACTATTCGAGGAAAACAATTTTTAACCTATTGAAATCACTGTGGACCTAAAAAGATAATATTAATGCTGAAGAAAAGGAAACCTTTACTATAATGTCATTATTGATGAATATAGGTTGCTGATAGAATAGGTACGAGGTCCGACCATGATGCATAGCTATAGGGAACAAAATGGTGTCACTGATGTTTTAGCAAAAGAACAAGTCTTTTTGAAGTTCCTTTTGACAGATATCTTAGGAATTAATTTGGAAAGAAAAATCAAACTATTAAGGAAGGGCAGAGCCCAAATTCCTATATTTTTGAAGCTGACTAAAGCAACCAGCTATTGATATGCAACTTATTATATAATTATTAAAAATCATATTTAACCAAAACAGAGTCAAGTTCTCTCCTTTAATTAGTTAAAAGCTCATATTCCAATACAACACCACAAATCTAACTCAAGGACTTAATCTATAATTAATACAAAAACCCATATACTCTCTTTACAAATGACAGCACCAGTTATTATCCAAATTATACCAAACAATTGTCAGTTCAGTTCACCAGACTTTCTTAGGGGTCATAAGCCCAAGCACTTCAATTCAAAGCCCAATACTTCCCATATGGGACAACCCAATTACAGTTGGACTGCAGGCTGCTACTGTCCAATAATCAGCTTTAATCTCATCCCTTAGTTGATCTCTTTCCCAAGCACAATACCCATCAAAGAACCTAAAATTTTCAGCCCAATTACATCTCTTTTCACCATTTCACAAGCACACCCCACACCCTCTTTTGTACCATAGTACAGAACTTTCATTACTTCATCAAAACCCCCCACTTTTCCCAAGCCCATCTTTACTTCCTTCATTTGGGCTTACCAAAAAAACCCTTCTTTTAAAGGCCCACCAAAGAACAACGGCCTATTCACAAACGTCCCCGATATATCCAACACAGGCAATCTCATTTCCTTAATGGACATAAGTGAAGTCCTGTTAAGAATTATGCTCGTTGGGCCTACTGACAACAACAGAACTACAGTCCGCTAAAAAATGTGAACACCATCTAGCTTCCCAGTGGCTATATTAGTAAAAAAGCCTTTTTCTGGTTCATGAATAATATGAGCCCATTTTCTACCAATTTCGACTGCGAGAGGTAGCGGAAGATCCTCGAAGATGTCGAGATAGACGACGAAAGAGGGATCTTCTGACCGGGCAGCTCGTTCGCCGGCCACTAATCTTGCCTGAAATGACCGCCAATCAGTTTCAGCAAAAGATATTTCTTTATGGTGAAGATGATGGCAATAGTGAGCTTGCCGGCAACCTTCAAGTACAACATTTTACAACTTAATTTAAAAATTGCTTATGTTCCTAGTGTATGAGTCAGTTTTTGTCACTCCCACGTGTATTTGATACGCATTTTATTTATTTGCATTAGTTTTTTCCAAAATTAAAAATGAACTCACATAGTTAATAATTTTAAACACATGAAATAATATAAATTTAATTTTAAAAAGATAAAAATTTTAGAGTCGAATTTACATTAAAAATTATATAGTATTCTGAAACAAAAGTAAGAAACAAGAAATAGTACTTACATATTACTGAAAAAGGAATGCCAACTTTTTTGAGCTGATGAAATTGACTAACAAAAAACCTTCTCCTTGTAGAATAAGAAATTGTTGATCCTAACATTGGTCTTATAATTCTTGATTAATGAGCCAATCAAGTACAATCAAGTACTGCAGTAGATTCAAAATGATCAGTGCATATAGTTAAAAAGGGTTGATGTAGTCCATGTGGCTTAGCTCAATGGTCACTGGTTCACCTCTTGCAGTGTGCCCTGCACTCGGCGTGGGATCGATTCCTGACAACATCAAAGTATTGTTGCTGTTTATAGGGTCATCCTCGGTGTTGTATGGGTTCCCTGGGTTGTGCGGACCTATTGAGATACCAAAATTAAGGGGTTGCTCTGCGTGTAAGACAACCTTTAAAAGAAAAAAGGGTTGATGTATAAATAGAGAATTCATTTTGTATGTTATATATGGAGAATGTGGTTAAATGTACATCACATGATGTTTCCAAGCCAATCCAGTACAACTAGGATGCTTTTCCTCTGTTGGCAAAGTGGTTTTTCCAAAAGTACGGGCCAATGTATATGTCTTTACACATAAGCAGACAGACCAAAAGCTATCAAGAAATTGTTTGGTTCTTATAAGTTAGAATTTGCTAAGGTTTAATCTGAAGAAATCTAGTGCACTTTTATGATTGATGTCTCTAATTCTATCCACAGACTGTCAGTGTGACTTTCTTTTTTCTTTTGCATTTTCTCTTTTGTCCTTTCATTCCATCTTGCTTGATTTGGCATTAAGTCATCCTTCATAGTTGATTTAATTGCTTGCTTTCAAATGCTTGGTCAATAGGAGTTTCAAGAAAAAATTACGTGAAGATTTAATTGAAAATATTTGATACTCTTTTTTCATTTTTTAAATGTCATTTTGTGAATCAACAAGTTCCCCACTAAAAGACCAACCTCGGAACAACAAACGGCCGGCCTGTTTGGACGGTAGAACGGGGAGAGGGGGAGTCGTGCCCATTCTCTATCCAGGCACGAGCAGTCATTTCTCTTGAAGCGATACAAAAGACGACTTTCGAGAGTCACGACGCCCCTTGGCCTCTTCTCTAAATGAATGGAAAACCTTTTGGTTAGGAGCGGTTTACTTTCCCTAGTGTCATATTTGACGCGAATTCTTAATTTGCCCACTCAATGGAAACAGATTAGGGAAGTAAGTCAGTGAGTTAGGAGTACCACGGTGTCCACTATAACTTAGTGAGTTGGTAGTAATTGGTGTGAATTTGATACATGTGTGTCTTTTTTCCCAACAGTTGAGATATATACAACGCGCTCAAGATATACTAACATCTACTCCCCAATGCAACATACATGCATTACTAGTATTATTCTGAACATGAATCTTCCCCAACTCTCACAAGGGTGGGTATTTCTCCATGATCAACAAAATCAATCTTGTTCAATCTAACACAACCAAGGACTTTCTCTGGCGGCTCCTCTGGCTTCTGTGCCTGTGGAATTTAGTGATAACGTTATGAGGATTACACCCTTTATAAAGACAAAAGCGTCAAAACTAATGATTTCTGCTTTTCTGAAAAGAAATGGGAAAATGAGAAATGAGAAACCTGAATTGTTAGACCAAAATCAATTATTCCATGTTGTAAACGTTCTCTGAAAGCACTCAAACCCCTTTCTTGCTATGTAGCTGAAGCGATGAATGTCAAGATCAACTTCAAAGTAATTCGAGCCCTATAATAAGCAGAGACCATGCACATTGAGAATATCACGGTGTTAAAAAATAACAACGATGTTGCTTAACTGACACAAACTAAAGTCATACTATCAAAGAATCTACCTGATAAAAGTTGTGTTGAGGGTGGGAAAGCACAGGCTTTTCATTGTAAGCATTCAAAAGCTTCCTTTCAGTTGCACTTGAAATAAGCTCATCTGGATTAACCAACCCAACCATAATCTTCAATCTCTCTCTGTAAGGGACAATTGATTCTTTTGCAAAACCTTTCACCTTTTCCATGTCATCCTCAATTAATCTCTATTCACAAAAACGAGTAGCACATATAAAGGAAAAATGAATTGAGAAGTAAGATATTTCAGAATAATCATATCAGTAGAAGACTATACCCCAGCTACGAATATTGTTTAGTCACTAGGAAAGAATCAGATCAAGATTTAGCAGTATAAGTGATACAGCGAACTTTTTGTCAGAAGGTCAAGGAGTTGTTATCCCTTAGCCCCAAAATTATTATTTTGACTGATTTTTTATATTGATAACAAGAAGCAAGTTAGGATGAGGATATTATTCTTTTAGTTTGGTATGAACTTGTTAACTCAATAGTAGGAAAATGTGAGAAACATAAAAAATTTGGATCAAGTTTGTGTTATTGACTCTTCAAGCATGATAGATTTGTTATTTTTGAAGAAAATAGGTTAATCTATTTATGATGGACAAAATAGAAAGTATCAACTAAAAACAGGATGAAGGGAGTAATTGTCAATCGATAAAATTGCAAGATGGTAAAATTAACAACCTCCTTAACCTAACCTTTCAGCTAACCACTGTCCAAAACGGAAACACGAAGTTGTATATTCAACTTCTTTTCTCTCTCCTTGTAAACACCTTCCTTGAACATCAAGTAAACGGGAAGGGAAAAAGTAAAAAGGGAGAACAAAATGTGTTGTTTTTGCTTCATAAAGTTGACAAAGTACCTTGATGGAGTCCTGAAACTGGGGAGAGATGTCCTCCTTAAAACTTTCAGAAAGTTGGAAGTATATTACAAGGCTCAATCCTTCTCCGTCAGCATCACCAACGAACATTGGAGCAGGGTAAGTGGGCAACTGACAAAGAAGAAGAACTTTATTACTTAGAATAGAATGTTATATCAAACAAAAATTACTTCAGTTAGCTGGGAGAGACTACTCTAATACCTGAATATTAACAATTAGTAATGGGGGTATTCTTCCATCTCGGTTTATAGAAGGAAGTTTAATGTGTTGTGCTATATGATTGATCTTTCTTGAGCAAAAAAATAAATCGACCCCAATTGGAGCATAAGGAGACACATTAATAGCAGGGGCTTTCCTCTTATCTCTGCAGAGTAAGTGAAAATAGCGTGGAGGAACATGTTTAAAATCCATTACAAATGTCCAACAATATAAATTAATTGGAAAAAATGTAAGTCAAGAGCATACCTGAAATAAGTATCACCACGGAGTTTAAAGTTTGAGGGATCAATCTTGGACCAACTTCCTGCAATAGACTTTTCTTCTGTGCAACAAGGAATTGAAAGCCCAGCCCTGTGGTAGTGAAGAAACATTCTTGAAGAACCTACAAGAATACCACTATGTTTTATGCATCATTAACTGGTCCTCACAATAGCTTTTCAACCTTCCATTTTTTAGCACTCTAGAATAGGAAATCTAAACATGAAGATATTGGCATCATGATCTCAGTAAGATTTAGCTATAATTAGATTTGAAAATAATGAGAACAAAAATGTCATGGAACAAATTCATATAGTGAGATTTTCAAATTGGACTAAGTTATGCTGAAAGTAAAATATATTAGCTGGACGAGGTACTCACAAGCTTCATTTTTTTCTTCTCCATCAACAGATGTCCTCTTCATAGAAAGCCTTATAATAGTTGACTTCATTACTTGAGTACGTGGAGATGAACTTGGTGCATTTATGATTTTTTCATTGAAACTAAAGGTATTTACCAGCTTTGGTAAAGCAGACTTGAAAACAGTTTCCTGAGTTTTCCCCTGCATCTGAAATGACTCCTTTTTTACACTTTTAAAGCTTGCATAGGCACGATCCAAGTTATTCTTATTTTGGTTGCCAAAATCTTCGCCCTTCCCTATGGATGGAAGTTCATAGTCCTGAACACTTACAACTGCAAGTCCATTTGGATCCTGAACTCCATCTTTGCTCAAAACCTTACTGCCCTCTATATTGAGATATTTCTCATGGTATTCTTTGTACTTGAGTTTGCTATCCATAAAGCATGATGAAGTTTCATACTGAACTACTTGCCCACTTGAAATGTTGGGGAAAATATCTATAAGAATCGAGAAGGAATAGAATGAAAAAGTCATAACTTTGCACTTCATTCATTAAACATAAGAAAGGTTTATTTTGTCAGCTAGTTTGCTAATCAAACATTGATGTCACAATGTTATCACAGTCCTATGAGCTTGTGATATTCCGTACAGGATATAGATTCATCTGCTAAGGAGTATATGATCAGTTATGAACCAATAATGTCTAATTCCAAAATTATTATGAAGGAAAATTAGGGTGGTTAAAGTGAAATAAGCAAATATAAAAAAGATGAAGAATTATGATATTCCTAATCTTTAGCAAAAAGAAAGGGACAAGACGCTAAGGCGCAATGACTTTCGCGAAGCTGCTATGCCCTCTTTCCTTACCCTTCTTGATGACGTGCAACACCATTGCCAAGTTATCGAAGTTATCTGTTCCCACCTAAGCATAGGGTAATGAATAAGCTGGTATTCATTCTTTTCCTTTCTCAAGAATGATAGCCTTCTTAATCCACAAATAGAAGAATTCGTCAATTATTAGTACAAAGGCAAAGAAACTAATGATCATTACCTCCATGAACACTACTAAAATCATCATCTGAGTCGGACCCAAAAATGTTGTGTGTGTCAAACCATGCTTCTTCTTGACAAAGAACTGCAAGGATATAAATCTCATTTTATTTTCAAGCTTATAGTTCGATTCATTATGAATTGTTTAAACACATAAAACCCCTTTTTCTAAGATGTCAGAATTCAAATCTTGTTTCATCTTTTAGCATGATTGAATCGGGTAGGTTACCATTGAGCATAGGCATATCTTATATAAGGTTCAAAATAGAAAAAGAGAGTATACCTGTTAGCATTTATTTGACTCTGCTGCCACTGCAACTGAGTAAGATGAAACCTGGAATTGGAGACCTCAGATGTTCTGCAGGTGTTAGTTGTATGAACAAACTCACTAACAGCAATATCTGCCACCCGTGCATCGCTGTTCCTTTTCCTGGTTCCTATTAGACCTGAGTTTGAATTCTTTTTATGGTGTTTTCTGTGGCAACGATTGTGTTTCTTCCTTACCCTGATTGTGGTTGCTGGAGTGGATACACAACCACCCATAATTATGATTCACTTCTAATTGCTTCTGCAAATTCCAAGTAGAACTCAAAAAATTAAGTACATCAATGAGAAACTTGAAATCTCTAAACAAGCAACCCCATAGTGTTTCAAAATGTGACAATTGAAACAGAAGTTACAATCACATGAATTACAAAGATGTGATTAGTAAATGACTTGAAATATGATTCAGTACATTATATGCATTAGGGATTACTGTAGCACAGAAGGCTTACGTTAAAGGAGTACTAACATCTACAACTAATAGTACAATCAACAAAGAACCAGGACCTGGTTGGTACATATAAATTAATCTTGATTTAGCAGTTCTCAAAATCTTATATACTAGAATAAGACTCAAAAAGACAGGACAAAAGCTGTTTTTAACAGGGTTAAAAGCAGTGAACCTCAAAAGACAGATGTAATAAGGAATCACCAAGAATATTACTGACAGGAAAAACAACAAAGAGCATAAAGAGGGCTAAGTGCAAAGGAACTAATGAAACAAACTTTAATAATTTCATGTGGTTGCATATAAGAAAAAGCAAAAAATAAAAATAAAAATAAAAATGGAGACATAACTAAAAAGGTGAACATAAAGCAGCAACATCAAATGTGTAATAATAAGCTGCTTTTTCTTTCATTTTTTCTAAAAAAAGAAAATCTTTCTTCTTTGTCCTGTCTTTTTTGAAATTGTTAATGATGAAAAAGGATGGAACAAAGATGGCCTTTGTATTCACTTTCAGAGACGACATCGAACAAAACAATGTCAGATTAGGCATAAGAGAAAGTGAAAGAGAGAATGAACCAAAATGGGTCCACCCACATTAAGATCATATAACCAAGCAAACAAACAAAAGAATAATGACATCAAAATTAATATTAAAAATTAAAAAATGCAATTGTGTAGAAATGCAGAAAAGATTAAAAAAAAAAAAAAATACGAAGAATGAAACAAATAAAATAACGTGGAACACAAAGATCAGAAGGAGAAAACTCAAAAATATCACAATACAACAAGATACTAATCAACAGGTTAGGAAGTAGCTGGTAGATGGATGTAGACGTTAACAAAAGTTCAAAAGAATGTAAAGAATCGTTCTTTGAGAAAATAAGCACAAGTTAATGGGACATAAATTGTTGCACCTTGTGGTCGGTTGACACATTATAAGTTAGCCCGCACACACCACAACACAGCACGACGGTTATCAAAACAAAATATAAAATAGGTAGCTTTTGTGGTGTTAAATGAATAAAAGACCATTAACCATGATGATGGATGAATGTATATCTCCCTCCCTCTCTTTGTGAAAGAAGAAGAAATCAAAGAAGCAGAGAGAGAGGGAGAGGAGGAGAAAGAGCGAATGTTTTAATGGATTTGTGTGTGAGAGAGAATTTAGAGAAAGAAGGTAATTTTAAAGTAAGCGTGAGAGTGTGTGCGAGTATTTATACATTTGAAAAAAGGGGTCAGTCGGGCTGGTCCCCAACAAAATCATTATTACAAACCCTCCTTTCATTTCTCTGCCCCCTGTCGACCTATTAGTACCATAATAATAATAATTAATTTCTTAATATTCCCTCATCCAAAAATAATAATAATCCATAGATTTGAATTTTTTATAATTATTTAATTATAAGTATAATTTAATTAATTATTTTTAATTAATAGTTTTTTTTGGGCATTATATTATCATCCCTTTATATTTATTAGTAAGGATAGAATTAAAAAAATGACTAAGTTATTTCTTACTTACATAACTTGACAATTATTTTGAGATAAATTTTTTAAATAATCTGTCAACTTTTTTTGGAATAAATTTTTTAAACAACCTGTCAACTATTTTGGGACAATGGGAGTACAAATAAAGAATCAAATTACTTCTTTTATTTATTTACTACTATCAGCTTGAGACACACCTTAAAAATAATAAATAATAAAAATATTTTACGATATTATTTTTTAATGTAATAAATTTAATATTTTAAAAACTATATTAAAAGATTAATAGTATTTAACATAAAAAAAAAAGATAGACACAAGTAGGTAAATTATTTATTTATTTTTCAAACGGTACAAATACTCCCTATGTTTATTGTATTTGACCTTTGTTAACTTAGCACATTTTTTAAAAAAATATTAATTATAGTTACATTTTGCCAAGTCAATTTTATTAATGATATTTTGAAATTTTTATTTTGGCTATTACTATTTTATATAATTATTTCATGTTAAACACATGAGAAAGAGGTAATAAAACTCTCGTAATTTGCAAAAATAACAAATATATTTTAATAAAAAAATCAAAGTAAAATAAAAAATATTCAATTTAAAGTGAAAGAAGAAACTTCATTTAAGTACAATAGTGAATTTAAGGTTTTTCAGTATATGTAAAGTTGGAAGAAGGGTTTGAATCACGGTAAGCCTGGCAATGGGCC
>JBDJHY010000049.1:6393410-6410698 GCA_039654485.1 Withania somnifera | reverse complement strand
GAAAGATGATCTGATGTAGCTTATTCAGAACTTCCACAAAATAAGTGTTTTTGAGAAATTCTTTAATTCTACTTTCATAGCTTTAATTTCAAAGATGCCTTGAGCAGTGGAGCTATAAAGTCTAGACTTTAGACCAATCAGTTTAATAAGAGGGATATATAAAATTATTTCTAAACTATTAATCGAAAGATTGAAGACAGTGATATGAAAATTGGTGGATGAGCATCAAATAGCTTTTCTGAAAGGAAAGATTATGGATGCAGCACTGGCCAATGAGTTTGCAGGGTGAAACAAAAGAAACCAGGAATTTTGTGCAAGCTATATATTGAGAAAGCATATGACCATGGCAATTGAAATTTCCTTCTTAAAATTCGTTGGGACATAGGATTTGGTAGTACCTGGATTCGTTGGATCAAATTTTGCATTCTAAGTGTGAAATTTTCCCTCATTATTAATGGTAATACTGAAGGCTTTTTCCAATCACACAAAGGTCTCAAACAAGGAGATCCTATGTCTCATTTCCTATTCCTGATTGCTATGGAGGGTCTCAATCTTATGTTGAGGAAAGCAAAAGCAAACGTTTGGATAAAAAGTTTCACTCCTCAAAATAGAAGGGGAGAAAATCTAGAAATTACACATCTATTTTGTGCAGATGATACTCTTATCTTTTGTGAGGCAGGGGATGCTTCAGATAAGACATTTAAGGCCGTCCTAACAAATTTATAGGACATCATGTAAACTGGTTGAAAAGCCAATCATTCCCTATCAATCAGGTTGACAACTTGCAATGGCTTGTTGAGAATCTGGAATGTTAGGTTGGCTCATTACCAACCTACCAGGTGCAAAAAACAGAGTTGGAGGTATGGAATAAGGTTATTAGAAAAATGTGAAAAAAAGCTATCAAGATGGAAGAGCCAGTATTTATCTCTGGGTGGTAACTTCAACAAAATCAATTCTTGATCGTCTTCCCTATGATGAGTTTATTCCCTATCCCCAAATCATTGAAAAAAAAGATCAATAGAATGAGAAGATCCTTCATGTGGCAAGGAAACAAGGAGAAAGGCTACAACTTGGTAAAATGGGATACCATTACTTTTAAAAGAAATTAAGGAGGCCTTGGGTTGAAGAATCTTAGCATCCAGAACGACACCCTTCTGCTAAAATGGTTATGGAGATTCAGTACAGAAGGTTTGGCAATGTGGAGAAGATTCATAGCAGGAAAATACGGCCTTCTTACCCAGTGGACAACTGAGGAAGCTATGTGGACTTTTCAGTGTAGTGTATGGAAGACAATCAGAAGGATTTGGCCATAGCTCAACAGTAACATCTCCATTCACGTGGGTAATGGTCTAAAGACTCGATTCTGGAATGAAATTTGGTTAGGGGAAGAAAGCTTGAGTAGTACTTTTCCACATCCGTACACTCTAAGCTTGCAAAGAAATGCAACTATATCACAAGTATGGAGTCAACAAGGATGAAATCTAATATTTAGGAGAGCACTTAATGACTGGGAAGTTGGAGAAGTAGCTACTTTGCTGGAAACCCTGAGTGCATTTCAAGGTATGTGGATGAGGCCCGATATGCTAGTTTGTAAACGTCATAGCAAAGGTTTGTTCTCAGTTAAATTGCTACTGGAAACTAAACTCTAACCCGATAGTGACAAACACATGGCCCTTGAAAGCGATTTGGAAGACCAAAAGCCCTCCAAAAGTCTCATGTTTGACCTGGCTAGTATGTAGTAAAGCTTGCCTCATCCATGAGGCACTGCAGAAAAGAGGATGGCAAATTCACTCTAAATGTCTCATGTATGAGCAGGAAGCAGAAGTCAATAGTCATTTATTCCTACATTGTAGTGCTTCCACAAGCCTGTGGAATATGTTTTAATGCATACTAGGAATTAACTGGGTGATGCTTAAGACACCCTTGGAGCTGATGGAAAGCTGGACAAGAATTGGAAACAGAGGGAAAGTAGAAGATTAGTGGAAGACTATACCGGCATTGTATATGGTGGATCTTGTGGAGAGAAAGGAATGGTAGGGGCTTTGAACGGCAAAAAACTAGCATACAGAAGATCGAGATAAGATGCTTAGCTTTCTATTTTTTGGTGTAAACAAGAGTTGGTAGGGGGGAGAGTAGATTTAATTGATTTAATAAGAAACTTGTAAAGTGGCCTTATAGGGTGTGGCTTGGCTACACACCATGTGGGATGTAAGTTTCCAATTCATCATTTGTTGTATGATGAATCTTTGGTGTGAATATAAAGTTACCTTTATCTCAAAACAAACTTGTAATAACTCAACTTTGAGCTCTTTATTATTGGGCTCCTCTGACATTTATTTCTGGTTGCCAAAAAATGTATCAGTGGCCTTTTTTCTCCATTGATTTTGGATAGTGGAAGTTGAGAATTTTAGCTTTTAGAACAATTTGAGTGGGAAAATTTTCTTGTTATTGGAAAAAACTCAACGATATAATTTAATGGCCAAGTGGTAGAGAAGAAAACGATCCAAGTAGTTCTTAGATTAGTCTTGTTTGAATAGGTTTGTCTATTTTGTGCCGAATCTGATTTAAAGTGGGGAAGAGGAAGAATGTGGAAGCATAATATTTAATTATAGTTATTGATTTTTTGGCAATTTTGAAGTACTTTTTTAATATATTGTGACATGTGTCAGGTTGTGATTGGTGTGTGAAATACACTTGTCAAAGAAAAGTACACTCGTCAAAGAAAAGTTGTTAAACACACAAGAAGTGTGTATTAGACATAGGGGTGGCATATTCAGCCTAAACTCATTTGACCCTCTTAACGTTCTCAAGTTTTAATTAGTACCTATGTCTACTACTTAGGCATAAGACTGTTACCATTCTTAATAAGAAATTGAATGAAACCTCAAAAATAGAAGAAATGGTGGAAAGTGAGGAAGAACGTTCACAATTGGCAATGATGACTCGGTGGTTCAATTCCTTCTTACTGTACATCCAGGTCACCCCCCAAATGGGAAGAAGAGGGTCAACCAAACTGTTGTCACTTTGTAGGTTTGCTGAGCTGATCACTCGAGCATTTTAGAAAAGGGAAGAGAACTTCTCACTCCGGGGGAGGTGGAAAGCTACCGCTTCTAGAATGGAAGCTTCTCATTTACTTTTTTAGAGCACATTGTTAGTTGCCAAAAAAGATTCAACAAAAGAAGTAGGAAAGCCAAGATCTTTCAGAAAACGATTTAAATGAACCTGGAACAGACTGTTGGTAAGCGATTCAGTACATCAAGAATTATTTGCAAATGAAGGGATGTCAAAGGGGCTTAAACAAATCCTCCTACATCTATACAAACACATCCACTATCTGATTTACGTCAAGCAATACGTGGAGTAACTCTCGATATAATAGTATAAGCAAGACGTGTAGGTGGATTCAATTATCAAGATTCCATTGAAATGGGACCCGCACAAGGAAAAACACTTGCCATTCGCTGGTTATTAGTGCTATCTTGAACGCATCAGATTGACATTCCTTATTTTTATTCAACAATGCATGAATAGTTCCTGAGGCAGTGTTATCAAAAGCAAAAAGCGCAAAAAAGCTCTAAGGTATATTGGGGATTTCAGTGCAAAGCACAAGTAAAAATGTGGGTTGTAATAAAAAAAGGCTTGAAAGGAAAAATAGTTATGTTTACTACATGCCTAATAACTATCAGCATGAATGACAAATATATGAACAAAGAAATTGAAAAATATTACGATAATGTGAAATATTAATTGTTTAGTGTTATTCTTTTGGAAGAGGCTTATTGACAAGGAAAAGTAGTCTTAGAAACATGATGAAACTAAAGCGCACAACAAAGCGCTCAACACTTTTTGAGTGTTGCTTCAGGATTTAAGCTCAACTTTTGATAAAACTGGCATGAGGTTGGTTAAGAGGTTTATCTCTTTCTTGTGCAAACTCTGGTATCAATAACAATTGGTTTTATTATGAGAATGCAAGGGCTATATTCGGAATAATTGGGTGTGAAACATTTGTAGGTAGCTTTTTAAGTTTGCCATCAAATTGGGTTGTGCATGGGTTACGTGAAAAATGGCTTATGTTTGGGCAAAACTCATCTTAACCTATGACAAAAGCTATCCCAAAATCAACCATGAACCATCCTAAACTCAACCATCATTTTTCAAACTTGAACCTCAATAATTAAAGCTAACTCATGATGATCCAAGATGCATATAAATGTTTGAAAATGTTATCTTTTTTTTTTATCGTGGTGTTTAGGCTAGTTTGCGTGCACCTCCATTACTTGCCACCTTTCACCAGCAACATGTACCAGGTAACTCTGTCCACCAAGGCTAGAATAGGTGGGAAGAAATCGATTAGTGTTTTATTTCATATGGGAATTGATTTCGAGACGTTATCGTGCTCAACCAACTTCATTGACCTCTAAGCCAAACCCAGTCTAGGGTGCAATGTCTGAATATGGTATTATGCCATCCATTTAGATTATCTAAATAATTATGACTTTTCTCAATTTTTTTGACCTTTTCATTCAACTAATAAAAGAAGAATATCACTCTATGGAGATTTTATGCAACACTTAATTAATTATGATATTTTTTCTTTCCAAATTTTCTCTAATTTTTTGGCCTCACTATGAAAGGACTCTATTTACTTTTTATTTTATTTATATATATCCTTGTTTCATTAGATTTTCTTTTTTTGACCTAAGATGCTCGGTCTTTTTACTTTTGATGTGCACCCATGTCGACACGGGGTGTGGGATTCGTACCCGATTTGGTCAATCAATCTTGGATATTTTGACCAAAATTGATGGAGAAATTCGAGACAGAGACCTATGATATCTATAATAAGTTGAAATTAATGAAAATGAAATGGCTTGTATATAATGTTAGTCCTTTTTCTTTCATCTTCTTTTGAGATTCTTTTCTCGATCAATATTTTCTTCCTGGAATAATTTTTAAGTTTTCTACATAATGTCTCATAATTTAGATATTTAACTCTATTTTTAGATTTTTGAATTATTTTTTGGCCGAACTCCGCACTCATATGTGAACCTAGATCTGTATGTAAGAGTAACATCTCTTTTAGAGATATTGAACGTGGCTCATATATTTTGGAGTAACTTATTTACCTTGTCTTTCAAGTAAATAATTTGTATGACATATAATATTTCTTGGTCATGTATATTTAGAAGTTTCCTTGATGGGAGGAAACTATTAATTATGAGTCCTTAGGATAACCGTATTTTATGGTAAATCCTTGGGGTTAAAGTTTTTGCCAAAGAGTCTCTAGCCTACCTATAAATATACTTGTTAATTCATTAGTCTGGTATATACTGTGATAGACATAGGTTAGAAAATTTTTAAGTTTCTTCTTTACCAATTGGGAGAGGAAAAAAAGCAATTCTCCCCAACATTTGAACAATTTTGGCTGAAGGTACGTCCCTATCTAATTTTCCCGTGTTTTGACTCTACATGTGTTGAAATTCAACACTATACCCCGAATCCTAAAATTTAGATCATGAAGAATTCGAACTCTAGATACACACTGTATCAAACATCTGCACCTGAGTCCAAGCAACTCAGTTTTTGACCAAGTTAGATTAGGATAAATTTATTAATTCAAAATCTATACAACTATATTCAATAAAAATAGATGTACATTCTATATTGGATATAATGATAGTTACCCCCCCTTTATATTCCAACAATTTAAAATTTTCGTTTATGCTTCTTATGCTCATTACATTTTTTCTTTCTGTCTGTAGGTTATATCAGGTAAACTGTATGCTGGCCCTGAGGTAGATGTATGGAGCTGTGGTGTTATTCTTTATGCTCTTCTGTGTGGCACTCTTCCATTTGACGATGAAAACATTCCCAATCTTTTTAAGAAAATAAAGGTATATTTCAATTTACTTGACATCAATATGTTAATGTTGGTCCTTCATTTGATTTTATCCTACATTGATTGAGCTGCTCCTTGGCTTGAAATTATGTGTGAACAAATCTGCACCCTAAATGTCGTCAGACTCCATTTCATTTTGGCATTCAATTCTATTTGGTGGGTAAATGACTACATATTCTGGCTTCATATGCTAACTTTCAATATTTGCATTATTAGAAGTCGGATATTATGTCGGTATCTCCACTTTTCACTGATTAAGCTTGAATATGTTGCTGATTTATCCCCTTTTTACTATGTTGATCACCTTCTTGTTTTCTAATTCTGCCCTTCTAAATGAATCATGTTCGGCAATCAATCTTTGCTGGGACCCAATATCATTCTTTTTGTTGTGATGAAAAACTAGACATGACGTGAAATGCCAAATGGAAAAGGAAAAAGAAATGATTCTCCCTTGGAATGAAATTATGCTCCCTGGACCTTCCACAAAAAAAAAGGAGAGATTAGTTGATATATTTATTGAATCAATCCAAGGCTGATCACAGACAATTTTTAACTGTATATCAATTTGTCTTTAGGGTGGAATATATACTCTGTCTAGCCATCTATCAGCTGGTGCGAGGGATTTGATTCCAAGGATGCTTATAGTCGACCCAATGAAGCGAATTACTATTCCTGAGATTCGCCTGCACCCTTGGTTCCAAGCTCATCTGCCACGTTATTTGGCAGTACCCCCACCAGATACAATGCAACAAGCAAAGAAGGTTAGATCTAATGTACATGTGAATTATTAATGATTTGTCTTTTTCACCTTATGTTTCATAATCAACAAAATAGACTCAATCATTTTCCTCAGCTTCCACTTATTTGCTATCCCATAGAAACAGCACTACGGCAGTACTTTGTTCATCAAACAGAGGGCTTAATTTCTTGACTGTGAAGCGATCAAAACTCAGAAAATAATGATGCTCAGTTAGCTGTAGATTCAATTTAGGCTGTTTTCTATCTTTTTTTGCATCTTTGATTGTTTAAATAGTAGATTCTATTTATTTATGCTATGTACATCTTTCTGCCCCGTCCCCTGTGCCCAAGAAAAAGAGTGAAAAGGTGGAAAGAATGATCAGGATTGCTCATACATCTTGCGCAGCTACATCTTGACTGTTTTGCGATCAAAACTCAGAAAATAATGATGCTCAGTTAGCTGTAGATTCAATTTAGGCTATTTTCTATCTTTTTTTGCATCTTTGATTGTTTAAATAGTAGATTCTATTTATTTATGCTATGTACATCTTTCTGTCCCCGTCCCCTGTGCCCAGGAAAAAGAGTGAAAAGGTGGAAAGAATGATCAGGATTGCTCATACATCTTACGCAGCTTGTATTATTTAGGAAATATTGCAACTTGCAAGTACTGAATAATGGGGAAAGTTTACAATTGCTGTGAAAGTTCCTGTCAATAGAGCCTCATAAATCTATCTTTGGTAAAAAGAGATTTTAAAAAATAAATTTAGAATAAATACATTCAAAGCCAAATGATCAGCAGTTTCCCGTTATGACACACACAATTGTGCACCTTAAAAAGGGTCACATTTGTCTTGTTTCTCTAGTTTCTAGATATTCTCATTAAATGTGTTGATCATGTTATCCTTTTTCACTCATCCAACCATTTTTTAGTTCTGACATCCTCCACCCTTTTGCTTGTGATAAAGTCCCACTCTAGTTTTGTTATTGTAGTTTTACTCCAGGTCCACTCTGTGAAATACACCCGACAAATATTAGCAGATATTTTAAGTAATTATATTTAAGAAATGCTCCCAAGGGTATGGACTAGTAGCCAATAAAGTGGGTGCAAACCTAGGCGATCATGGGCTCATAATCTCATAAAGGCAAAAAACACTTGTTATTTCATTCCATCTGTCTGACTCTTGGTGCTCAGGGTTATCAGGTATGTGCAGGTGGGAGGCAGTTGGAGCCAGTGAGGTGTGCGCCAAGTTGGCCCAGGGACATCCAAAAGAATTAAAATTAGTAAATTTCTATATTCATTGATATATCTTCAAAAGTAGAGAAGGTTTAGCTGTCAGTAGGAAGCTCCTTAATCAAGATGAATGAGACCTTTCATGGAAGTCTTAGTTGGACTCTACACTGCTACGCACCTTACGTCGATCTAGATGATAACAAGGCCTTTCTTCCTCATGAAGAAGGGTTTGGGATGTTTTGGTGCATCACCACATCTTCTTTGGTTTGTTTATTTATTTTTCCAAAAGCTTCTTTTGTCTCTTTAACTCATAATCAGACTTGTATGGTAGCTAGGGCCTTCTTTTGCTGTGAATTTATGGCCTAAACTTTTCTATGACCCTATAGTTCTAAACATGGTTTCTTAGACCAGCACAATTCTCATCTAGTCAAATATCCGTGAAAAATATTAATTGCAGATCGATGAAGAGATTCTTCTTGAGGTGGTTAAGATGGGATTTGACAAGAACAACCTTACTGAATCTCTTCGCAATAGAGTTCAAAATGAGGTAAATTTTTGTTATCAGCCATCTACTTTTCCTTTTTCCTTGATTTCCTGTTTTCCTCATTTTTTGTTGTTTTTCAGGGCACTGTTGCGTACTATTTGCTACTAGACAATCGCCATCGTGTTTCCACTGGCTATCTTGGAGATGAATTTCAGGAGTCCATGGTGCGTCTTTGTTTTTTTTTTTTTTTAATTGAATAAAGCTGCAGTTTCTTTCAATCTACTTTTCGTAATAAGGAGCCCATTAGTTCACCAATATTTAATGTGTTTCTCTCACTACGTTCATCAGCATTGACTTGGATATACAGTTGTGGTTGATTTTTTTGTCTATTCCAGATCTTCTGCCATTAAATCTGTGTTTAATTGGACGTATAAATATGACCTTGCAGGAATATGGTTACAACCGGATAAATTCAAATGGATCTGTTGCTTCCCCTGTTGGTCAACGCTTCCCAGGAATAATGGATTATCAGCAAGCTGGTGCAAGACAGTTTCCCATTGAAAGAAAATGGGCTCTTGGCCTCCAGGTTGGTTTGCTGGGTCATGCAAATAAAATAAGCTAATCATTGTACCTTCATACTTCTTTTATAACTTGGACATTACAACAGCCTATGGCTCACAGCTCGGAACTTTTTTTGGATGATGAGGCTGGTCCTCTACCTTTTCTTATCCTTTCTAGACCAAAGCCCCGGGGCTGGATGTTCATGCTTATTGATTTAGAAATATGCAAAAGGATATTTATGTTAACATGTGAGTGGAGGGAAAGGCTATGTGTGAGAGCTTCGGTCTTATTTTTCTGATGGAAATTTGATTGGAAGTACTGATAAGCTTTGAGAACTTTGCTGATCCTATTTGTTATTCAAACTGATTAGCTTTGCACAAACATGTTGTCAAGTCCATTGATAAATATGGACTCATGCACGTACAGCCTCTGTTAGTTTAACAGTTCGTTGTTTAAATTTTCTAGACAATTTACGGTTTTATTCTGTTTAACAATATAATATAGATAATAAACACCATTTTTTTTTGCTAGTCTCGAGCGCATCCACGTGAAATAATGACTGAAGTTCTGAAAGCTTTGCAAGAACTGAATGTACGCTGGAAAAAGATTGGTCAGTATAACATGAAATGCCGATGGGTTCCTAGCATACCTAGTCATCATGAAGGCATGGGTATAAATTCCATGCACGGGAATCAGTTCTTTGGAGATGATTCAGCCATCATTGAGAATGATGGGGTCACTAAATTAACAAATGTAGTCAAGTTTGAAGTTCAGGTAATGATAAATTTCATGGATCATACATCTAGTTTCTGTGCGATTTTTTCATACAGGAGTATGTAGATGCTGCTTTAGCCTTGAGGATAGTGTTTAGAGACATATCCGTATCATGAAAATAGGAATGCTATGGTAGAATGGTCAGTGTTAATAACATGAACAAAGAATTGGGTGAGAGAGAAATTTGCACTGCAACAGTAGTGAAGTATGTCACACATAATTGGTGGAAGTCTCACTTGTTTAATGCATATATTTTAAATGCTATATGGTTCTTCTAAGTGGGGGCGGGATTTCAGCAACTATTAATCTGTAAGTATCCCAAATTTCTAGCTTGCTTATTCTTGGTGCTCCCCAATGTGTTTTAGACGGAAATGTTTGGAATATATTACTTGAGACTAAATCTCACACCATGTCAAATTTTATAATACTGTAAATACTGGTTGCTGGTCTTTAATTTTTTTTTTTTTTTTTAATTTTCCTCTATTACTGGGGGGTAATAAGGGAGTGGTGATTTGTCATTGGTGACTCAGACGAATGGCTTTTTAGGTTGGTTTTTGACATCTGAATGTATACGACTTTTATCTGTATGTAATCTTAAGAGGAAGAAGTAATACTTGATAATGGTGTTACTTCTTCGCAAAGGAAGTAATACTACCTGGTAGAAATGTTTGGTGATTTCATCATATCTGCCCTAAACCTTGCTGGACTGTGTTACCGATATCTGTGTTGGTAAGAGATAGTAGGTACCTGGTGAAATAGCCGAGGTGCGAATACCACCACCAATTTAAAGATCTCCTAAATTGGTCCGTCTTTCAGAAAGCAATAGAGTTTCTCTTTTGTTTGGTGCTGCTTTTTCTGTCGAGTCGATTTTCTTGATTACATCTTGTATGGTTCCGAAATGTTATTTGATGTTTGTGTCCCTTTGGTGCAGCTTTACAAAACCAGGGAGGAAAAGTACCTGCTTGACCTTCAGAGGCTTCAGGGTCCACAATTCCTCTTCTTAGATCTCTGTGCTGCTTTTCTTGCTCAGCTTCGAGTCCTATGAAGTTGGAAGGCTATCGATGCTTTACAGAAAGCTGGTGCTTGTATATAATTGGTATACCAGCTCAGTTACTGCATTTGTCTGTTAACAAATTCCACCCTGCTTGGTCAGAGGTGCCTAACAGGATTTTTGGTTGTTTCTCTAGGAGTTCTAGCTTAGCCTTCAATTTTTCTTCCTAACATTGTCAGCGTCTATGGAATTTCAGTTACCTACAGTTTCTACTTACAGATTGAACTAAAGATTCCATTTGGCAGATGGGCATCGTCTCTCTTTGACGCTTGTACTGTTAGGATTGAATTTACTTCCCTCCCCCTCTACTTTACCCCTTGATGACCGTTTGGCTTCCAATTTGTTTCCTTTCTCTTAACTCGTCTGGAAATTGGAAACTTGGGACAAAGAACTGACACAAATATTTCGTCTATATAAAGAAAGTTTAGCTTTTCCGTTTGGAAAACATATGATTAACAGATTCTACTTGTTGAAACGCAAATGATTCTGCTAATATTTTCAACTAACGAAGAGCTCCAGAGGGAGAATTCATTCTCCATCGCTGAAAATGGTACTTCTTCCGATGAATTCTCTTCATCCTTATTCCAGCATTGTCTTCTTCATTTCCCGTCTCTATCTCGTGGTTCCTTTTCAGACCAGATTTCATCTTCAATTTCAGACATTCAGCTGAAAACTTCAAAAGTCAAAACTTCGTTAAAATTTAGAGTTTTGCTTATCGCCAACCGAAATCAAATATTTAAAACTACTTAACTCAAGATCATCTTTTCCATGTCGACTCCCTTAGGAAGCCCATATTACTAGAACTAGAATTCCCTATACAATTGCAATTTTTCATTTTCATTTTCATTTGAGCCTATTCTTTCTCTCACTCAAATAATGTAAAGATTTTTTAAGCATTTAAAATTGGAAGGTCCAAGACTATCCCAAACTTTCTCACATATGCATATTCCTAAGCAAACTAGATACAGTCACTTTGGATTTATGTTATATGAATAGAATTTAATCCAAAAAAAAGTTTATTATCCTAATTTTTTAAATATTTTTTTAAGTTATTAATTAGTGTATGTGATAATACCTTTAATGAATTCCTTTACTCTTTTTATTATAATTTATGTGGTATATATAAAATTTAGATTTTTTATTCGATGCCACAGTGCCAAACAATATTAAGAGTTGTTATCGTCAACTTTGAAAAAAACGGTAGAAGTTCTTTCAGTTAGAAAGGGGCCGCTAGATGTACAATGATTAACTCACTCATGATTGTATGATGCATATCTGCTGAAAATTTACTCAGATTTCCTTGCAAAGGATTTCAAGATTTGAATGACTCGTATTTTATCAAATGAGTTATTCATATGTATAAGTTGCAGTGAACTATTCTCATGGGAAGAAGTTAAAATATTTGTCAACTGTTTATGTTGTATAGAGCTTTAGTAAACTTATATTTTGTGGATTAATAACTTGTTTTCATATAGTTATTTGTTTGTTACTACTCTTCAATCTTCACCTATTCTGTTAGGAGGCATTTTTCGTGCCTCTTGTTACTAGTTTTGATTTCTCCATATTTTGTGCTTGACTTGAAAACTTAAGTACCTTTTCTGCTTGTCTTAACCAGGTTGAAGGCTCATTTTCAAGATAATCCAAAAAATTAGGTAATTAAGTTGTAGTTTGTGGGATATACTTTGATTGAACACCGTAGGGCTCATTATATTTCTAATGTTCTGGACAAATTTTTTTGAAGCATGATAAGATATTAAGCAAGAAGGATACGACTGTGGAGACGCTTATGGAAATCATGAGATGATTGTGAAGGAGACGACAGTGGAAAATGGAAATCGTGAGTAAAATGTGTGATGTTAGTCTAACCTCATGGCTAATGAGATAAATGGCTCTAAATCAGTAAAGAAAATATTATTTATTTGGGCCAATATTATGTATAATAAATATTTTTAAAAAAAATTAATTAAAAAAGTTTGTTGAACTGAAGAATCTACTCGCGAAGACCGAACAGAAAAATTGAAGTACCAAAAAAAAAAAAAAAAAAAAAAATTGAACCGAAAATTCGGTTCTATTCTGTTTTAGGTTCTTCACGGATACTTTGCATGAAATCACAGATGTATTTTGTATGAAGTCACAGATATATTTACGTAGCATGATTCTTTTCAATAAAGAGATAAAATCCTTTAGCAGCTGACTAAATAACCTCTCCCCAATTTGTTCTTCTTCTCCACCTTTTGTGAAAACTGTAGGAAATAATGTGATGTTTTGGTGTTGTGTTCAAAAATCGGAGTTGCTTCCTCTAATGGTGTTACTTGTGTCTTTTCTTCTCAAGGTGAAATTGAAAGCATGAAGGAAACCACTATTCTCTCTACCAAAAATGTGGGGGTCATTCCCCCCGCCCCCCCCTCCCCTCTCTGTCTATGAAATTTAAAATTTAGAAGCCGGGGGTCGATTTTGTTACGAAAAAGAACAAAAAAAAAAAAAAAATAGTTGAAATTGGTTGTTGTCAATGGGAATTGGGATTGGGTCTGACCGGAGAGGAGCTAATGGTTGTTGTAGTGTTTTTGTGAAATTTAATAGAGGAAAACAAAATCAAAACCGCAGGGAGAAATTGGGAGTGGTATAAGGCCAGAGAAGAGGAAGAAAAGAGTAATTGAGAAATCTGGATTATTTCAAAATTTTGAGAAAAGTAATGTGATTTTAATAAATTATGGGCTCTAAGGTTGGCATTTGAGTATTATTTTTTTAATTTTATCAATCAACCAAAATACATACTCAGTAAACTTTACAAAGTGGGGTCTGAAAAGGATATAGTATACGCAATCCATCACCAACGAAAATTAATTACAAATTTGTAGCCCAACTTTATAGGGAAAATTACTCAAAATTCATAATTAATTAATATTACAATAGTTTTTCAAATTTTTAAAAATCACAGGTTTATAATTAAACCCACAAAGTATCCATGAATGTAACAGTAAAAAAAAAGTATGTGTAAATGTATTTATGACTTCATGCAAAATGTACCTGTGACTTCATGCAAAGTATCCGATGCAAATCTGCTGGTAATATATCAGCAAGAAAAAACTGAGATTTTTTTTTTGTAATTTATGAAAATATGTGGTAAATTGATATTAAAATCTAAAGGAGTGTGGTTTATGTAAGTTGCCCAACTTATATCCCAGCCATACATTACAAATACAACATTATATATCCCAGCCATTATATATAAAATTATATACAAAAATTATACATTAGAGTCTAATGTACATTACATATCCCAGCCATACATTATATATTTCATGTATATATAATGTATTAATATTGTATAAATAGTTTAGTAGTGTATACATAATGTATCAGTATTGTACAAATGATGTATAACATGTACGGATATTATATAAATGGTGTATAAACATGTATATATGATGTTTGAATAGTTATGTGTTGTATATACAATGTAGAGATATTGTATAAAAGTTGTGCAATTTATATGTAGTATACCAATATTGTATAAATGATGTATAAACATATATGTCTGATGTATAACTATGTATCAGAGATGTAAATATAATGAACCGATATTGTATGTATAATTATGTAGTATATATGTAATGTATCTATATTGAATAAATGGTATATGAACGTATATTGATATTGTATAAATAGTTATATAATGTAACGGTATTGAATAAATACACAATAAGAAATGAAAAGACATAGAGTACCTAAACATTGCAAACCTATTCGAGCTTTAGCTACCCCTCTCCCCAAACATTAAAGCTAGTGGAATCTTTTCACTTCCGGCTAATTTAAAATTTCCTTTAAATAGTTAAACTTTTTATATATGAGCCCCTTTGATAGTTCGAGTCTTTTGATATATAATTCGCTCAAAAAATTTCACATCTGTGATACATCAAATTTATAAATCAAGCTTTAAAATTTTAATGGCTAATCGATTATAGAAAAAGAAAAAAGAGGACAGAAGAAACTGTTAATGCCTTAAGTAGAAGGAAGAACAAGAATAGATATGGCATAGTATAAAAACACAAATTAAATATCAAGCTTTAAAATTTTAATGGCTAATCGATTATAGAAGAAAAAGAAGAAATGAAGACCGAAGGCAACAAAAAAGGAAGGAAGGAGGAGGAGGAGGAGGAGGAGGAGGAGGAGGAGGAGGAGGAGGAGGAGGAGGAGGAGGAGGAAGAAAGAAGCCATCAAAGGCTTAAGTAGAAGGAAGAAGAAGGAGGAGGAAGGAAGAAGCTATGTAATGATCCTCACGGTCATCTATGAGAAATACACTATATTTTGCATTTTAAAGCATTTCAGTAGTTTTCTCAAGTCATTTATGATTTGCTGGGACTGATAATTCGGTTCCTTGGTAGCTCAGTGGAGAAATGCAGCTCAGTGGAGAAATATCTCAAATTGCCTGTTTTAGAGCCTAGAACTAAGTACTCATTGACCAAAGTCAACTTTCCTTCAAGACGAGCTCAAAATTAAATTTTGACAGTTCCATTGGCTCCAAAATGCCAAACAAAGTCAGGTTTGACCTTAAGTTCGTGTTTTGGAATTTTCGTTTGCAATTTGTGCTCATTTGTGGATTTTGGTTAAGTTTAAGGCCTAAGTTGGAGTTTGAGTGGTATTTTGGTGTTTGGAGTGTCAAATCAGAATTCTAATGCTTCCATCAGCTCCAGAATGGTGATTTTAGGCTAATGGAGGTGTTGATTTATTTTTCAGACTTGTCATTGTATTTTCGAGGTGTTGGTGAAAATTTTATGATTTTAAGCCTCAGGGTTGACTTAGTCAACATTTTACCAAAATGACCCTGGATTTCAATTTTGACTGGATAATTGAGTCCAGAATATTATTTCGTGTGTGCGTGCATAGTTTATTTGCGTAAATTGGACTCCAAATGCATTTCGAGTGGTGATTTGGAGCATTTTCTTCTCTTTGATTCTGCTGTCAAAACCTGCAACTGGTGCAGGTAATGTGCAATTCGCGATCGCGAAGTAGTCCTCACGCCATCACGAATCAGCCCCTCCCAGTTACTCTACATGATCGCGTAGCATATTCATGTGATCCAATACCCAGGAACAATATCCTACACGATCGCGACCCTTGGTGATGTGATCACGATGAAGTAAATGCCTGGCAGTGTTATAAAATACCTGCACAACCCTTAGATTATTATTCAGCAAACCCTTTATGTTTTTACTTTATTTTTGTGTGAAAAAATCCTTCCAAACATCAAATCAAGGTTGATAAAGATCCCCAAGTGTTGCCTTTCGATTTCCACGCAATTTGTAAGTTTTTTCTTCATTTTATTTTTTGAAATTCCTTATTTTCTCCACTAATGGCCTCAAGTGGTGAAGTTGATGAACTCATGACAAAACTCACATATTAATGCATAAATCTTCATTCTTTGAGCATATTTTGCTGCGTAGTATAGTTAATTCATCGAATTTCGAAGTTTATTCCATAAAGATTGCATCTTTCAACCCTTTGCAGTTAAATCTGTCTGGGATGTTTTGATGGCCTTCCCACAGTCGAATTGTGCTCAATTTTAGAGCATGATTATCTGACTACGTTGGAAACCCGTGGTGAAGTTTATTTTCAATTATGACAAACAGGCCCCGCAGGCTCATTTTAGGTTCGATTTTAGGCCCAGTCCGGAACTTAGCATAATTTATAATATAGATCATATTGACATATATAATACTTTTACACAAGTTTCAAAGAAATTGGAGTTCATTTGATATCAGTCAGAGTAATACTTGTTAGCTTGCAACGCTTTATCGTCGGACGACAGGTATGCTCTGTGGGGATATCTCTGGGTTGATAACTTTAATAATTGTACTAAATAGCATACATGGTTGGGTAGGTAGGTGGTTATAGTGACCCTGTACCATTCTTTCGTTTGTTTCCTCGTTTGATACATATTTAGACATCCGAAATTATATAATGCTTGTGAATTAGGTTTTCCCAGTAATACTTTTTCGGGCATATATGATTGATATTTCATGTAAAAATACCTACTGATATACTGTGCATGCATTATATGAGAGGTTAGGCCTTTGGCTCGGATGGGAGTGCATTGGGGCTGAGCTAGTATCACCACATGATTATTGAGCCATGAAGGTTAGAGACTAGTTTCAGTAATAATGACCGATAAGGATATAAACTAATAAATTATAATAATCTAATAGTAATATAAGTAAATGACCTTTTAACTGATTTAGACTTGGCGTTCTATCGAGCATACGATAATACTATTTTTACTTGATTTAGCCCAGGCTTTACACCCTGGCACCGAGAATCATCATTTGACTAATTATATGCTAGGAACTGAGACCGACTCTATTCGGTAGTGAGTACAACCGCTGGCACTTGAGTCCGTCGTCGTACGATAGTAAGTACAGCTTTTCAAAACTATCACATACTCTGGTTCGGAGGATTATTGATACAGTTCCCTTGAGGACTTTGGTGATACTATGATATTTAGGAATTGAACACCATGATTTGTCGAGTACGGCTTGATGATGTTATTGAT